>CAMOHE010029965.1:0-15936 GCA_946598075.1 Artocarpus hirsutus | reverse complement strand
CTTATCTTTTTACCAACCAAATAATGAGTATTCCTCATCCTGAAAAATGGAAGATGTCTTATAAGCAGTAGTTCATTAGGGAAAAACAAACCTAAATGACAATATCCAAGCCTATACATCCCATATGGTGCTCTATAGAGTGCTAGAAGAGGAGATATGTCGGGCCTTTATGTTACCCAAGCTGGCTCCGTGAGGCGATAGTTCAAAAAATTGAAGCCAAACACCATCAGATCATGGGATGACCTAAAACTGGCATTCCTGACTTAATTAGTTGGGGTTATAAACCTATCAGCGATAAAGCAAAAATGTAACTTCCCAACCCAAAATGAATTGCTCAAGGATTGGCCTACATAAATCACTATGGAAGTTGCCTTGATGGAAAACGTTTCAAATGACTACGCGACATGCATACGAACATATTGTTCTACAGCGACCTAAACAAAAAGCAAGCCAAAATCTATCTTGAATTCCTAGATAAGGTGGGAGGCTTTATCAAACAAGAAGAGGTTAAGAACCTCACCTTCAAGAAAGGCAAGGTAAACAACCGAAGAGGCAACAACAATAACTAGAATATGGGTCAACAAGGAGGGAAAAAGTGAGGCAATGCTCAGATTCATAATTCTCATTTGAATTCGCCCCTATATGAAGCCCAGTTGAGCTATGCTTGAGGTCGAGCCTAGAACTCTGATAGCCAGAAGTAATAACAGCAAGAGGACTGAAAGTTACAATAACTACCATGATCTAGCAAAGGAATTGATGAAATCTATGATAGGATTATAGATAGGAAGTATGTACAATGTCCAACACCTTTGAGATTAAACCCAAATAAGAGGAACTAGAATAAGTACTATCAGTTCCATGGGGATGTTAGGCATTACACCAGTGAATGATCCGACCTTAAGGATGAAATCAATAGCTTGACCCGTGTAGTATATAGGAGTATAGAGCTGACCAACTTGACAAGGGAGGAAGGTGAAACTATGATAAGAGGGACAACGATCATCAACATGATAATGATCGTTGAGACAATAATCAGGATCCTATCGATGTAATTAGGACCTTACCATGGTAGGGACTCTATGAGGTCTTAGAAAAATGATGATCGTTGAGACAATAATCAGGATCCTATCGATGTAATTAGGACCATCCTTGGGGGAACTTACCATGGTAGGGACTCTATGAGGTCTTAGAAAAATTACACCTACAAGGTGAAGGAAAAGTACCATTATTGTTGTTAGACCTCTCAACAAGTACACCACCAAAGATGGGAATATTTCAAAGCTCAGAGATTTCTTTTTCTAAACACTACTAGAAATTTGAGACTATATTACTCTTATTTAACAACCTTTTTATTAAAAACCCTCGTGGTAAGCGAGAAAAAACGCAAAAAGTTCACCCGAGAAGACAAAAACCATCAAGTTAGGAGCAGACGTCTTTAACAACGCTTTTTTAGGAAAAACCATTGTGTTAGATTATACTTTCCATGACTTTTTTTTTTTTTTTGCTAAAACGGTCATATATGATTATACTTTTCACGACATTTTTTCATAAAATCGTCGTGAAAGGTACGTTAAAATCCCTATTCATGCTCAATAATCAGACACGAATCATAAATTCAATTCTCAAAAATATATCTAGAACCTCCAAAAACCACAGTCGCTATCCCTTTCTGCCTCCATCTTCCTTAATCTCCTTTCTAATTGTAAGTGTTTTATTAGGTATATTTATAAATAGGTTTTGATTTTGTTGATTAGTTGTTTGGTTTGTGAATTTATAATCATAGTCAGTTATTTAGATATGTTGGGTATGATTAATTTATGGATCAATTGATATTATTGATCAATGTTTATTGTTTTGCGGATATGGTGTGATTAATTTGTTAATTTTTTAGTATGATTAGTATTTGGATATGATGGGTATAATTAATTTATTTTATAAATATAATTTATTATTTGAATATGACAAGTATGTGTAATTTGTGGATATTTGAGTATGATTAGCTATATTGAAATTGATGGGTATGAATAAATTGTGAAATTTGTAGATTTATGGTATGATTTATATATGGTAGGTTAATTCATTTGTGTGATTGTTTTTAATTGAATTGCATTATATATATTTTAATTTAGGACTTGCAAAATGGATTAGAAATAGACAAGGGATTTTCAATAGACTAGAGAATATGTGAATGTTGTGGAAGAGTTCTTGCAATTTGCCAAATCTCAAACCCAAGGTGATAAAATTTGGTGTCCTTGTGTTCAATATGGAAACCATAGATCTCATTCAATTCCAATTGTTAGAGGACATTTATTTCAAAATGGGATTATAAGTAGTGCCCAAACGTGACATTTTCATCACGAGTCTAAGTTCAATCCAACATTAATAAGTAAAGAAAAGCAACCTATTGTAGAAGATAATATAGATGATCACGATAATATGACTGACATGGTCAATGATTTGGAAGAACACTTTTTCATCATCTAGACTTATTTGAGACAATGAAGAATGATGACGAGACATACGTGTATGAGGGTTGTACCAATGTCACCAAGTTGTCCACTTTAGCTAGATTATGGAATTTGAAAGCATTGAGTGGGTGGTCAAATTCTAGTTTCACAAATCTTTTAAAATTTTTAGGAAGGCTTCTACTGGAGGGTAATAAATTGCCAACTAGTATATATAAGGCTAAGAAAACTTTGAGTACTTTGGGAATGGAGTATGAGAAAATTTATGCTTGTGAAAATAATTGTATTCTTTATAGAAATAAGTATGAGGATAAGAATTATTGCCCGTTTTGTAAAGAGTCAAGTTAGAAGTAAGGTAAGAAGCCAACAGACGGTAAGAATGGAGTGCCAACAAAAGTATTATGGTATATTCCACAAGTACCATGTTTGAGGTGTTCATTCGAAAATATAGAGCATACCAAGAATTTGACATGGAATCATGACAAATAGGTCAACATATGCTTAGTATCTAGCAGATTCAGCATAATCGAAGACTTTTGAGCTATCATTTCAAGTTTAGTGTGGATCTAAGAAATATATATTTCACTTTGTCGACAGATGGAATGAACCCATATAGTAACATGCGCAGTAGGCATAGCACTTGGCCCATAATACTTGTCAACTACAATCTTTCTCCAAAATATGCATAAAGCAAAAGTTCTTAATATTGTTATTGATTTTAGGTCCTCACCAACCATGTCGCTAAATATTCTCATCATACATCTTTGGAATATAGCTGGAGTGTTACAAAGTCCAAATGGTATGCCTCGGAAAGTATAAGCACCAAAAGGACATGTAAACGTAGTCTTTTCCTGATCTTCTAATGATATCTCTATTTGATAGTATCCTGAATGTCCATCAAGAAAGCTATAGAAAAGATGAACAACTACACGTTTTAAGATTTGATCAACAAATAGGAGAGAAAAATGATCTTTTTTGAGCAACAGTGTTCAACTTTCGATAGTCAGTGTACATACGCCATCTAGTGATAACTCTTGTATCAACAAGATCTCTTTTCTCATTTTCTATCATTGTTACACTTGATTTCTTTAGTATAACTTGAGCTAGACTGCCATTTATAGTCTACAATGGGTTAAATAATACCCACATTTAATAGTTTCAAAACTTTATTCTTCGTAACTTCTTCATTGTTAGGTTTAGCCTTCTTTGCGAGTCTCTTCTTGGATTAGCTCCTTCTTCCAAATGAATATGATGAGAGCAAATCAAGACACTAGTTCCTTGATATCAGTTGTTGTCCAGCCCAATGCATTTTTGTGATCACACAACATGTTGGTTAACCGTTGCTCTTGCGATTCATCAAGCTTGGATGAGGTGATGATAGGAAGAGAATCATTGGCTCCCAAAAATACATGTTTTAGTCCTTTAGGAACTTAGGCTAACTTAGCTTGTGGTATTTCTTCAATAAATGGTTTTAGCTTTTCTCCTTTAATCAACAACTTTTCAAAACTTAGGTGTCAAAACCTTGCTCCTTTGTCCAGTGAATGTTTGGGAATATCATAAACGGGATAAAAAGTTCAAAATTTTGGTAGATTTTTTCAAGCACATTAGTTTCCTTTAGAAATTCTTCTTGAATAGCTTTGTTAATGATTTTAGTGTCAAAACACTCATCATCACTTTGAAATTGCTTCCCAATATAGAAAGCATTTACTTCAAGAGTCATGTTTCTAAAAGAAATTTTCATGAGACCATTGCTATAGTTAATGAGAGCATTAACTATGGCTAAGAAAGGTCTTCTGAGGATAATAGGAATTTTGACACCATATTCACCTTGCTTTGAATGTCAAAGATGAGAAAATCGATGAGGTAATAGAACTTCTTAACTAACAACAAAACATCTTCAAATATTCCTCATGGTTACTTGATGGATCAGTCTACTAATTGCAAGACCATAGATATGGGTTAAATCTCTCTAATTCTTAGTTGCAAATAAATCAAATAAAGCATGAGATTGATGCTCACTCCTAAGTCTAACAAGGCTTGAGTGATTTCATGGGCTCTTATGTGATAAGTGAATGAGGGACATCCAAGATCTTTGTACTTGCTCAATGCTATTTGCTCAAGAACTGCACTTATTTGCTCAATCAAGAATTCAGTCTTTGTGACATGGTCTTTCCTTTTCATAGTGCATAAGTCTTTCATTACTTTGGCATAAGCTAGCACTTATTTGATTATATGCAACAAAGGAAGGTCAATACGAACATGCTTCAAGTATTCTAAAATTTGTTCATAATTTTCTAGTACTTTCTTAGTTGATTGAAGAGCTTAGGAGAAAGGAGTCTTTATTGAAAGACTATTCATTCCTTTTTCTTGTCTTTGTGGAAAAACTTCTTTACTACTCGTGTCTATGTTATTCATTTCTTTTTCTTGTCTTTGTGGAACAACTTCTTTACTACTCATGTCCGTGGTGTTTGATGAATTTTCCAATGATTTATCATTATGAGTGGTAACATGACTAACCTTTTCATCATTTTTCAATTCAATGTTAGAGGTTTGTATCAAGTTTTGTCCTTCCCGTTTGACTAGAGTTTGAGATGAAAATTTTTTAGTTAATTTCTAGATTTCTTTTACCATTTTGTGAAGGTAACTTCAAACTTATATTTTGACTTGCTTTGTGTCTCACTAAATGCTTGCAATGTTTCCTCAAAAGATTTAGTTGATTAGTGTGGATCATGCTAAGGAGCATATTCTCTTTATGGATACATTTCTTATTCATTATCCCAATGTTTTCTAAGTCAATGTACTTGATTTTGATTTCCTCCTATCAAAATTTGAATTGTTTCTTCCATCAGGATTATAAGTTTTGGGATAATGAGTATAAGATTTATGATATGTCTTTAAGAAATTATATTGTTCCTTATATTACTCTATCATTGCATGGTACATATGACAATTTTGTAGTTGATATTCTACTTATCCACACATAAAGTGTGTCCTTTGTAATTCAACTCTTGTTATTGCCCAGATTCCCTTCTCATTTTTTGCTTTGAGGATTTATAATGCTCTTGTAAGAATTTCAACTTGAACCTTAAGGTTATAGTTATCCTCTTCCTTCAAATAGTGAATTCTAGTTAATCAGAACTTACTAGTACTTTCACTAGTATCTAATATAGCCCACATATGGACTTTCTCATTGAATTTATCAAGAAATTCCTTGGTCCTTCTGCAAATATTTTCCATTGCATGTCACTTCCTGATATTGGCAATCATGACTTGTGAATCCTATGTAGAAGAAGCTAACAAGATGCCGATTGTAGTAACCATGATGAGGACATTGACTGAACAAATCCTTAAACATTTCCCAAGCTTCATAAAAATTTTCAAGATTGTTCTAGGGGAAGTCAAAAATTTTTTCTTAAGATCATTGATATAGGTAATATTTATAAAAGAAAATAGTTGTCATGTCATTCTATAATTCAATGGATCGAGATCTTAAGGAATAGAGCCAGCTTTTAGCTTTATCCTTCAAAAGATAAAGGAAACAACTTCAATTTGATGAAATCCACAATATTAGGATGGTTGTGGAAAGTGCTGACTAATATGTTTTACTATTTTCGTTCAAAAAATCGTTGCAAAATTGCACAACTTGCTTCATTTTTTATTTTTTTTTCTTTTTTTTTCTCTGTCTAGATTAGCTTTCCTTAGAATGTAAATTGCAGTTTGCAATCCGGTGTGATGCAGCAGCTGACAACACAGAGATGTTGCGTTGAAGATCGTGCAAAAATTGACCTAAAGGACGGCCCAGATTTAAGACAGATGGGCAAGACCGTTGGGATCAAGTGGTGTAAATCCTGTCTGTCGATTTGCTCTTCATAATTGAATCAAACGGCTTGGAAGAAAAGCTCACGAACTGAAACTGAGAACGCATGTACCTAATCAAAATTAGTCTTTTAGAACACCAAGTGCGCTGGCCCTACACTATCTAGCGACACTGCTCTAGTGCCAACACCTAGCCTAGATCTGACAACTGAGGATCATTGGCGGTGTGATCAAACGTCCCTAGTGAAGCCACATGTCCAACATTTTTAAAATTCAAATTTTTATGTTTCTTTGTGCATTTGATGTCCGATTTTGTTTGTTTCGATGCTGTTTTGTTTTGTTTTTCTTTCAGATTTCAAATCTTAAAATAAATAAACATACTAAAATTAATTATTTTATAAACTTAATATTTATGATAATTATAGAAAATTTATTTTACATTAATCGCACAAAACACAATAAAAATAAAGACAAACTTATAAAATTTTAGGCCTTTACGGTTTCACGCAAATATATTATTTAAGGCTCAAAAATATTTTTAGAAATTACTAAAAATATAATAAAACATATTGACAAACTTAAAACACATTTTAAAATATATTAAGACTATAAATAAAATTACCACACATTATTTATATGGTATTAATTAATTTTAAACTAAACAAATATTTTACATGCAAAAAGGATTCCAAAAATTACTGAAAATAATATTAAACATAAAAATATATGAAAAACATTTTAACACTAAGACACTAAAATAGTAATTAAATACAAATGCTTTAATTAAGGAGTTTGATGAGAAATATAAATGCAAAATGATGATATTTTGTTAGACGTGTATGCCCTAAGGAGTAAAAATGTAATATATTTTTGAAGACATTTTTATCAATAAAGAATTCATTCATTATTTATATACCAAATATTGTCCTCTTTATGTTCATATTTGTTGAATCTATGTTAAGTAAATAATAGTCTAAGACTGTTGGTCTGAACCTTTAAGAATTGGGCATATGATGGACAGATTATGCAGAAAACACGATTCTTAAGGTGATAGTCTAAATCATAAGATCTATAATCGAGGGAATAAAGTTGGGCGCTTTATTTATACAAAGATTGTTATGTTGTCTACATCCCTATTGGGAGATGGTTTGTCTTGGCCATCGAAAGTGGACTCCGTAAATAGAAACATTGGTACATTGTCATTGGTGACGATTTGTTGGATCGAGACATAAAGTAAATTGATTTGGATTAATAATTTTGTCTTGAAAAATCGATTCACTTTAGATAATCATTTGTATTGTATCTTAATCTTGAGATGAATAGTGGGCCTGTTGTCTTGACTTGTGTCTTTTGCTGTACCAAAGGGTGACACCCACATTTTAATAGTGGTATGTATGCCAGTACGTTGGAGGCATGACTCTTAATAGTGTGGACCTATTATTCATAGATATGGAATCTATAGCTCCTCTTATGGAGTAGTGATATCCTCTTATATGCATTATCTTGTAATTAAAAAACTAAAACGCTCAACCATTTGGATACATAGGTGTAACTAAATGGTATACTATCTTTTGATGGTAAGTTTCTTAACGGTGACGTAATAGAACGTAAGATAAAAATAATCAAAAATGTAAGACAGAACTTGTGCTTAAGCCGATTATGGATAATCCTATGGGGATACAATATATTATAATATGTCATAGAGACTTAATTATATGGGCTTTGTAATTCTATATAGTTCGATAGTGTAGCTCCAAGCTTTTAGTAAAGCAGTGTTGGAGTTAATAATTATAAAATATATATCTGGGATATTGGGTTTCAAAATTATCGAAAGCTTGAACTATATCGGTCCATTTGGACCCCTTTGCTAGCTCACAAAAATCCTATAATAATAAGACATGTTTTTTCAATAATTGGTGACTTTTGTTAGACTTATTAGATTGGTTGAAATTTGAAAGAATCAAATAATTCATGTCTATTTATTGTTGAATTAATTTTGTGAAAAAATTAATTCAAGATAAACTTGTTGAATTATTGAGATTAGATAATTCTTGTCTATTTATTAGTTGATTTAATTTTGAATAAATTGAATCAAGATAAACTTGTAGAATTATCATGAATTCATTTATTTTCCTAGAGATTATCTAGATAAAGTTGTTTTAATTAGATAGCTTCTCTATTGGGTTATTTGAATTAAAACTGAGACTTTATCCTATAGAATCTCAGATAGAAAATAAAAGATTCGTTGAGATTTTTTATCGAGAGTTTCGCATGCCGATCCTTAGGTTCGGCCTGCCAATGGGGCAAGTTTGGTATGCCAATTAGACATATCGTCATGTCAATCGCGTAATAAAAAGATCAAGCTTTTTCAAGCGGATTTCATCAGATATTGATTCGAATTTGACTCTGATTCGAATTTTGAGGCATTATCTAATAAAGACTGACTCTTGGACCCAACTTCTATAAAAGGGAGTGAGTCTTGTTATTATTTAGATCAGTTGAGAGATTAAGAGTGAAACTCTACTAGTGAGATTTTGAAACTCCTTGAGTGTTCTTGTTCACAAATCATAAATACTAGCTTTAGGTTCTCTCAATTGGTTGGAAGGAGAGTCACCAGGGAAAGGCAAAACGACTTAAGCCCACACTCACTCCGATTATGGATAGAGAATAGCAAAGAAGGCCAGTTAGTAAGATTTTGATAATTGATGCATATAGCATGTCAAACTTGTGTTTTGAAAAATACTCTGATAAAAAAATTTTAAAATTCTACTGCGTACTATTTTTTCTAACAATTAGTATCAGAGCCAAGTTTTTATGTAAATTTATGAGTTTGTGATCTTGTTATATGTGTAAATTATGTGACCTTGATCTCTTCTATGCTTGAATTTAATTTTATAGAGAGTTGGCACTCTAAGTTTCTATATAATCTTATATGTTGTCATGGATTATATGGTAAATGCTTATTAATTAATTATGGTTGATTAAATTATTATTTAATTATTTATTTAGTAATTAATTTATACCGGTTATGGTTCCTTAGATGTTAGAATGTGTATTTAGGTTTTTCATGTAATTAGATGGCGGACTATCATCTCCATCTAGGAATTATTATTTAATTTTAAATTTGTAAGGATTTTGTAATTAAATAATCATTCGATGAAGACAGACCTAGAAGAGAATCTAGAAGATGGATGATGGCGTCCCTAGGTATTTTCTAAGTCTCTGATTTTATGTTTTTAGATTGTTGAAAAATAAAATTGATGAATTGTATTAAAAATTATATTTTTTGAAAAGGGTGATTTCTATTCAGTCGGCATGCCGAACTCTTTGGTTCGACAGGTTGATTAGTCATGAATCGACAGGCTGATATGTGAAGATCGGTAGGCCAATAGGTCATGACCGATAGGCCGATCACCTAGATCGGCTTGCCAGCAAGAGTTGAAAATTTTCTAGAAAGGGTGTGGTTTTCAATGCAGTTTTAATTTTATTTTTGAGGCAATTCTAAGAAACATTAAAATTTCGATATGACTGAAAATTTGTCGTATTCAATTCATACAGGATTGAAGACTTAAAGATGGGCATTACATGAAGAAGGATACAACTTGAGGATTCAAGGATGAAGAATCGATAATGTGTTTTGATTATTCTTTTGTAATCTTTGTTTTCTATTCTCTAGGATGGAACCATAATATTACAGTTATTTATTATTATTTTGCTTGAAGCTTTGCTTGATTGCTTTGCTTGTCTGCATTATAATATGATTTGCCATGTATATTAATAACATGTCACATAGAATAGGGAGTGCCACTCATATTAAAATTGTTCATGCATGTATTTTAAAATAAAACCTTGATTACAAAAGATTGAGTAGGAGAAGGTTTTCGAAGAGAGTACCTAAGGCCTCCATCATTGGTCTATAGGAAGAACATGGTGGTTCTGACCCTTAAGAAGGGATTTCTATCATGTATCAGATTGGATCTCTGAAAGGATAAGGTATTTTAGCATAATTTATGGTTGTACACCCCTAAGTGGTGATTATGAATCATGGATAAAATATTAAAACAATAGTTATACACTCATGTTAATTTTATTATTAACCTCTCCTAGGAGCTCTGTCAATAAAATTAATGGCCAAAGAAATGATTATTAATATATGTTGGATCATACAGGTCTTGGATGGCATATATTAATCAAGAGAGGAACCATATTCCTGATTGAATTTGGCATGATTCCCCTAGCAGGTTGTTGAATTCTAAGTTAGGAACTATCGTTGTAAGGTTGTGATATTTTCAAGGTTTCTACACATAAACACATTTGTATATTTTTACATGATTATGTTATCTTACTAAATTATTATGGTATATTTGCTTATGTTTGATATATGATTCTTTATTATAGATTAAAAATGTCTAAAATTGCTTTATCTTCGATACTTGACAAAAACCAATTAACTGGAAAGAACTATAATGATTGGAAACAAAACCTGGATATCATCCTCTCCTTTAAGAAACTAAAGTTTGTGCTGACAACCCCTTGTCCTCCTAAGCCTATGGGAGATCCACCAATGATCAATTCTGAGCATATGATCATTGGAAAGATGCAAACAATCAGGCCCACTGCTATGTTATGGCTAGCATAAATAATGTACTACAAGCTCAACATGAGGATTATGAGACTGCTAGGCAGATATTGGATAATCTAGAAGACATGTTTGGAGGCCAGACCCTAACAAAGTAGCAAGGGGTGCTTTGGAAACTCTTAAACTATAAGCAGAGGCTGGAGACATCTATAAAGGAGCACATGATGTTGGTCATGGGTTACCTCGCTGAGGCTCAAACCATTGGAGCCGACATCAATGCTGAAACTCATATGACTATGGTCTTTGAGACTCTATCTAAGGAGTTTATACTGTTTAGAGATACTTTTAATTTGAGCAATGACAGGATATGATCTTAATAGAATTAATGAAATAGTTACAAGAGTTCCAATTGCTAATCAAGGAGTCTCCTGCTGGTGGTGAGACCAATTTGGTAGCTGCTTCTGGTTCTAAACCCAACTCAAGGAATGGAAAGAAACAACGGGCCAAAAATGGAAAATCTTCTATTCCTACTAACATCAAAAGCAAGAAGAAGAACCCAAAGAATCTTAAATGCTTCTTCTACCGGAAGGTCAGGCACATCAAAAAGCATTGCAAGGACTTCCCTTCCAATGGAGGCAGGTGTGATCTTCTGTATTTAGAAACTTGTTTGGATGAGGAATCTAGTGACATTTGGGTTATAGATTCCGGTGCAACTAATCATATTTGTGTTTCTCTACAAGGCTTCAAGGAAACGAGAAGTTTACTTCATGAAGACTTCACGCTTTGGATGGGCGATGGATCCTTGGTCTTTGCAGAAACAGTGGGAAACGTCCATCTTTATTTTGATAATTATAGGAATTTAATTTTGGAAGATTGTTTTTATGTTCCTAAATTTAAAAGAAATTTAATTTATGTAGCTTGTTTATGTAAGGACTCCTATTTGGTTTCTTTTAATAATAAAGTGGTGATTCGTAAAAACAAATCTTTTATCTGTTCTAGATGGATGCAAAATAATCTATATTTTATCAAATCTAAGATGGACTTATTACTTAATGCTGAGATGAATGATAATAAATCTAAAAGACTTGAAACTTCTCACTCTAATAAGACTTATCTTTGACATTTGCGCCTTGGTCATATTAACCTGAATAGGATTCAAAGGTTGGTAAGGGATGGACCTTTAAGTCACTTAAAGGTGGAATCTATACCTCAATGTAAATCTTGTTTGGAGGGTAAAATGACCAAAAGACCATTCGGGTCTAAGGGTAATAGGGTCGAAGGGGTTCTAGAACTTGTGCATAGTGGTGTTTGCAGACCGATGAACAACTGGGCACGAGGAGGGTATGAGTACTTCATCACTTTTATTGACGATTACTCAAGGTATGGATATGTGTACCTGATGTACCACAAAAGTGAAACTTATGACAAGTTTAAGGAGTTTCGGGCTAAAGTGGAAAAGCAATTGGGTAGACCCATAGTGGCACTTCTATCCGATCGAGGTGGTAAGTACCTTTCTGATGAGTTCTTAGGACACTTATTAGAGAATGTGATTTTATCCCATTTGATTGCGCCGAGTACTCTGTAGTAGAATGGCGTAGCAGAGAGAAGAAATAGGACTTTATTGGACATGGTCAAGTCTATGATGAGTTATTAATCATTGCCTTTATCCTTTTGGGGATATACACTACAAACTGCATGTTATCTTTTGAACAACATACCTTCAAAATCGGTCCTTAAAACTCCTCACAAGTTGTGGATGAGCAAGAAGATATCCTTAAACCATATTCGCATATGGGGATGTCCGGCTCATGTTCTGTTTGAGGATGCAAACAAGTTGGAAGCACATTAAGAAGTTTGCATTTTTGTAGGATGTCCAAAAGGGACTAAAGGGAGTTATTTCTATAACCCAAAAGGAAAATAAAGTCATGGTTTCAACTAATGCAACTTTCCTTGAGGAGAGTTATATGGACGACTTTAAGCCTCGAAGCAAAGTGGTGCTTAAGGAGTTAAAGAGTGATTCAATCACTCTGGAAGTTTCGAATGAAACTGTTCCGATCAATGTAGAAAAACCTAATGAACTCGAACAATGACCTAAGGGGCTTCGGCGTAGTAGGAGGATTGGGCATCAACCCAAGAGGTATCATGGCCTTTGTTCAGAGTTCGAATCAACATCTTCTATAGCCTCTACATAAGTATAAGGATCCCTATCATGTTCATCTGATTTAGCCAAGAAGGCCTCCCCATTGAACATAAAGATGAAGTCTATGGAGATTAATCAGGTCTGGGAGCTTGTGGATCTTCCCGAAGGGGTAAAACCTATAGGGTGTAAGTGGATCTACAAGAGGAAAAGATGAGTGGATGAAAAAGTTGAAACCTTTAAGGCTAGACTGGTAGCTAAACGTTACATGCAAAAGAAAGGAATTGATTACGAGGAAACCTTTCGCCTATAGCCATGCATAAGTCCATCCGGATTCTCTTGTCCATAGTTGCCACTCTCGACTACGAGATTTAGCAAATGGATGTCAAGATGGCTTTTCTAAATGGCTATCTTGATGAGTCCATTTATATGGAACAACCAGACGGGTTCAAGGTCAAGGGTCAAGAGGGTAAGGTTTGTAAGCTGCTAAATGTCAATTTATGGACTTAAACAGGCTTCCCGTTCTTAGAACATAAGATTAGATCAAGTGATCAAGACTTATAGGTTGTCACAAAATATGGATGAGTCATGTGTTTACAAACACATTAAGGATGGGAAGGTAGTTTTTTTGCTGCTATATGTAGATGACATTCTGCTAATTGGCAATGACATTGGGGCATTGTTATCGGTCAGATTATGGTTGACCAAGCAGTTTGACATAAAGGACTTGGGTGAGACTAATTTTGTTCTCGGTATCCAAATATTTTGGGATAGAAAGAACAAAATGATAGCTTTGTCCTAAGCCAGCTACATAGATAATATTCTCAAGAGGTTTGCAGTGCAGGATTTCAAGAAAAGTGGGCAACCATCTAGGCCTAGAATTACTCTTTCTAAGAAAGACTCTCCAAAGTTTGAGAAAAAAAAAAAAGAATACATGAAGAAGGTGCCTTATGCTTCGGTAGTGGGTCGTCTCATGTATGCCATGCTTTGCACATGACCGGATATTTGTTATGTGGTCGAGATTATAAGTCGATTTTAGGCGGATTCGAGACCGAACCACTGGATTGCAGTAAAGCATATTTTCAAGTACCTGATAAGGACTCGAAGGTATATGCTTATGTATTCGGTTGAGGACTTAACTCCTCTAGGATATACTGACTAAGATTTTCAATCTTGTTTGGATTTGAAGAGATTGACTTCTAGGTTTGTGCTTACTCTGGGTGATAGTGCCATCTATTGGAGAAGTGTGAAGCAAGATTGCACTTCAGATTCATTGATAGAGGCCGAGTATATGGCAGCTAGTGATGCTTCGAAAGAAGCAGAGTGGCTCCACAAGTTCCTTGGGGATCTTGAGGTAGTTCTTGATATGGATAAGGCGATATCATTGTACTGTGATAACAATGTGGTGGCAGCTAATGCTAACGAACCAAGATTTCACAAGAAGAATAAGCATATTGATCAGAAGTATCATATGATAAAAGACTTCATCGAGGGCAGGCATGTCACGATATGCAAAATCGCGTCAGAGGACAATTTAGCTAATCCATTCACGAAGACACTTGTTGGGAGAGTCTTTGAGAGGCATGTGGAAGCTATAGGATGCGAGACTTGTCATATTTACTCACTTAGTGCAAGTGGGAGATTGTTAGACGTGTATGCCCTAAGGAGTAAAAATATAATATATTTTTGAAGGCATTTTTATCAATAAAGAATTTATTCATTATTTATATGCCAAATCTTATCCTCTTTATGTTCATATTTGTTGAATGTATGTTAAGTAAACAATAGTCTGAGACTGTCAGTCTGAACCTTTAAGAATTGGGCATATAATGGATAGGTTATACAAAAGATAAGATTTTTAAGGTGACAATCTAAATCATAAGATCCGCAATAGAAAGAATAAAGTTGGACACTTTATTCATGCAAAGATTGCTATGTTGTCTATATCTCTATTGGGAGATAGTTTGTCTTAGCCATCAGAGGTGGACTCCAAGAATAGAAACATTGGCACATTGTCATTGGTGATGATGTGTTAGATCAAGATATAAAGTGAATTGATTTGGATTAAAAATTCTATCTTGGCAAATCGATTCATTTTAAACAATCATTTGTATTGTATCTTAATCTTGAGATAAATAGTGAGCCCATTATCTTGACTTGTGTCTTTTGATGTATCAAAGGGTGACACCTACATTTAATAGTGGTATGCATGCCGGTATATTAAAGGCATGACTCTTGATAGCGTGGACCTATTATTCATAAATATGGAATTCATAGCTCCTCTTTAGGAGTAGTGATATCCTCTTATATGCTTTATCCTGTAATTGAAAAACTAGAGCGCTCAACTATTTGAATACATAGGTGTAACCAAATGGTATACTGTCTTTTGATGATAAGTTTTTTGATAGTAAGGTAATGGAACGTAAGATAAAAATAATCGGAAAGGTAAGATAGAACTTATCCTTAAGCCGATTATGGATAATCCTATGGGGATACGATACATTATGATATGTCATAGAGACTTAGCTATATGCGATTCATAATTCTATATAGTTTGAGAGTGCAGCTCCAACCTTTTAGTAGAGCAGTGTTTGAGTTGATAATTATGAAATATATATCTGGGATATTGGGTTTCATAATTATCGGGAGTTTGAACTATATAGGTCCATTTGGTCCCCTTTGCTAGCTCACAAAAATCCTATAACGATAGGGCGTGCTTTTTAATAATTGCTGACTTATGTTAAATTTATTAGATTGGTTAAAATTTAGAAGAATCATATAATTTATGTCTGTTTAGTTGTTGAATTAATTTTGTGACAAAATTAATTCAAGATAAACTTGTTGAATTATTGGGATTAGATAATTCTTGTCTATTTATTAGTTGATTTAATTTTGAATAAATTAAATCAAGATAAACTTGTAGAATTATCAGGAATTCA
>CAMOHE010029963.1:0-10343 GCA_946598075.1 Artocarpus hirsutus | reverse complement strand
TGTCCCAGATGCTTACTGGGTTTGTTTATGGTCTGAATAGATGAACTGCCTCCCTTGGAACCAAATACTGGATCATAGCTGAACAACCAATCCATATAAAAGTTCATTGTGGTTGGTTCATTTTGATTGCTGGGAGTGCCATAAATTGGGGAGCAGCAACAGCTAGTGCTATTCTTGTGAAAATATGCGTTACTTGTAAGGTGATTATGATAAATTAAAATTCAGTTGTATCCTTAATACATGTTCAACAGGCATACTTGCAGAAGCTTGCAGCTTTTGAAAAACAGTCATCATTCCAATATGTGGCCATCCGCTGTATTTGTACTTTGCTTGATGCTGCTCCCCATTTTAACTTCTGGGAGAGCTTGTTAGGTGTCATTGTCAGAAACATAAGTTCCTCAGATGACGTTGTAAGGTTCTGTGGTTACGATATTCTTTCTACCTCAAACTTTCAAGAATTTGACAAGATGCCTTTCAAAGGTTAGGAACAGTACAAATGTTCCAGTTGTTGTCAACGTACTAAAGTTTGCAAAACTTGGAATAACATTCCTTATGATTCCATACTTAACTTGCTTTAACAATGAGAAACCATTTGAGCTGTTAGGTCATTCTATATAGGTCATTCTATATTTTTCCTTATATTATGCCAGTTTATGGTTGAATTTATTTATTTTCAATGGAAATGCTGAGGTTAAATGTCTACTGTAACAGGAGATTCTGTTGCTTTACAATAAAAACAATTTTTACAAATGAGGGTAAACATGGTGGTGAAGCCACAGTGGAGGCTGTTCGATTAATTGCTGTTCATGTGAAAGCCCATAATTGCCAATTGCATCCTGATACCATTGAGGTATGAGAAGCACTCCCACTGCTATTAATATCGTTGCTCCAACTTAAATCAGTCTATTGTGGAAAACTCTTTTTTTTTTTTTTTTGGCTGGAAGCCTATGCTAACAACTGTTCATATGGGTTATATTCCAAAAAAAGAAGAAAAAGAACTTTTCATATAAGAGTTTTTTGTTTTTCAAAACAAAAATAAAATAGAGAACTTGGAGAAACTGTGACTAGTGGCGTCAAAACCTCTTTTGTAAGGATAAGTTTCTATCTTGTTATCTGCCATAAACTACAATCATAATTTTTTGGGTTCCAGATTATATGACGCTGGTATACTTTTTAGATTTTTTTTCCCTCTCTAAACGTTGGATTTCTTCAATGTAACATGTTATTGTTCGCAATTCTTTTTCTCAGGTTTTCTTGCATTTGTCGCTGAAGATCTTGGAAGGTCTGAAAAAACTGATGAGAAAAATAAAGTTAAAAATAAAAGAAACAAGAAAAGAAAGAACGTCGAGGAGCCAAGTAAATTGCCAGAAAATGACAGGAAAAAAAGTAAGCTAGAGTTGATGTCAAAGATGAAAGAGGAGGTATTTTTGCATCTAATTTTTTTGCTGGTTTCTTTCATTTTTTTGTTCCTGATTTGTTATACTAACGGTAAATATTTTGATGGTGTACCAGGTGGAAGGTGATTACAAGCTTGTGGCTTATACCCCTGATGTTGTAGGGCAGAGAAGGATGCAGTCAGATACACTTTCTGCTGTATTGGAGACATATTTTCGCATTTTAAAGCATACTGTGCAACCGGTAGCTGCCAGGTATGCTCTTGTGATATGGATATTGTGATTCTACTAACCCGTGTTTTTTATACCTTACATGTATGGTTAGTTGACCACACATTGTGGTACACTGATTAGGAATGCAAAGTCTTGCGTAGTATTTTAGGTTCAGAGCACTTGTACACAATAAACATATGAGATAGGAGATTTAGATTTGAAACGTTCACAAAGTATGTCCATGTAACCTCTGCATTATCGCTATGATTTTTTTCTTTTAATAACTTTTCCTAGCCTTTCATGTTCAACCAGTCGAGGTTGTTTGTTGTAGACAAAATTCCTAGCAGAAAAATTAGACGTAAATCATAAAACTTGATTAAATCCATGACTTTTGGTTGTTGAGCTGATATAGTTGTTTCATTTGCTTCCCGGTTGACCAGTATCAAATTTTAGCAGTTGCTTTTCTGCAGAGTAAAACCTTGTCCTGATGTTGACGACTCCGACCTTTTCTTTTGAACACTTCAGGGACACACATTTTAGCACAACGCGCCCACACCTATTTATCTGTTTTTCTATTCCCATTTCTTGTTTAGTTTTGAGATTTATTAATTGTATTTGTAAATCACATAACCCAGAATGAGCTTTTATGTATGTCTTTTGCTAATCTGTTATCCTGTTCATAATCAAACAAATAGAGATCTAGAATCTGGATCATGGATAGTTGAATCTTTGCCACTGTTGTTTGAGATCAGCTATATATCTAATTTTTAGCGTTCTAAAATTGCTTGTCTGGTTCGCAAGATGCCAGATTGTATATCGTTTCCCTTTAAGTGGTTTGTTTCCAAGGATTTCAAATATCCATTGACACTTTAGACTAAATGGTTATTTTATCTTGTTTTGTTGCTCAACTCTGAAGAAAATGCTGGTGCATGTGGTTCCCACCCTTTGCTTGCTCCCTGTCTGAGAGGTTTAGGGAAGTTTTCACATCTTATTGACTAGGATTTCATGGGCGATCTCATAAGCCAACTACGAAACCTTGCCGCCGATGGTAGTACTTCAGAAAGACTTCTGGGAAGAAAATGACCGTATCCGAGCACCTACAATGCTGCATTGTTGCTTTTAAAGTAATGAGGAGCAACCTTGATGCCTTGAATGTTGATCTGCAGGACTTTTTTGTTCAACTGTACAATATTAATATTATCCTCGAGTAAATGCATGGAAGGTCAGTTCTAACGCTTTTTCACTCCAAGATCTGTGCTTAGGAACATAATCTACCTGTTAATTGCTTTGAAAACAAATGTTATGAATACATGCTCTGCGTGATACTTGGTGATATGAACCCTGATTGTGCAAAAGCATATGTCTTATGGCTCCCCTTATTTGTTGGGTTATAATGTCTCATGCATTATTAATATTTGCTTTGCTCCCTAGCGTTTGTCTTATGAATTAGGTGCATTTTGTTATAATTTCATGTATTTTGCGTTAATTTTTTCGTTTCACAGAGATCATGGAGAAGTGTTAGCCGAAGCTCTGAAGATCATGCTGTGCGAAGATAGACAACACGACATGCAAAAGGCTGCTGCGTTTGTAAAAGGTCTGGCCACTTTCTCATTATGCTTTGGCTCTGCAGAGTCGACAGCTGGTAGGATTTTTTATTTTTATTATTATTTTTTTTTTGGGGGGTCAAACGTCCGTTATAGATTCGTTGTTATTTAAGAGCTTCTTCCGAACGTTGGAGCCTTGGTGAATCTGAAGCATCTTCTTCAGAAGAATGTCGAGTCGAAATTTGTTGGAAAATGATGCTGGAGGTGGCTCAGTTTGCGGTCCTATTGCGGTAAGCTCTTGTTATACAATTGTGCATCGAACAATGATCTGTTGCTATTTATTATTTGCTTGATGTATCTACCCTTCTTTCTCTCTGTCTCTCTCTCTTTTCTTCCCTCCCTCTTTGTGCATTATATTTCATTGGACCACGACAATCTTACAGTTCAGAGAATAGGCTTCTGAAACGATTTAATGTTCATTTAGTTTCCATATGAACTTCTCTACATTGTGTCATGTCTATTCAGTTCTGATTTGGCATTTGCTTCATAAAGTTGCTCGTCAAACAAACTAGCTCTTATGCGAAAAACTCTCTAACTCTCTCTTTTATGCACATTTTGTGTAGAAATTTCAGCCATATGCTTCAGACCCCAATTTAAAGTGGTGCTCTTGCTTCCGTCCTTTGGGAACTTAATCTTCTTTCGAGGCATTATCATCCGACCATCTCGACCATGGCTTCTAGTATTTTGAGCATGAACATTGCTTATAACCAAGTTCACCTCTCCAACGTTTCCCGATACAAGCTTTCAAGGACATGCCGCTCCAGCAGGAATCGCTAAACCCGCCAAACGATCTCAAGCAATCTAATGGCAAGAGGAAAAATGGAAGTGTTCTGTCTCGAGCCGAACATTCTCTAGACGCAACTTGTATTGATGAGGACAGTTTGAGAAAGAAACTCTTGGCGCATTTCATGCTTTTTCGTGACATTAAGGAGAACCAAAGGTTGAGGAGTGAGTTGGATCATGCAACATCATCCTTACAGTTATATGAAGAATATAAGCAACAAAAGAGGATAAACAAAATTTGCCAAATCTAAGAAAAGTGCCCTGTTGAATGGACCATCCAAGTGATGCGGAATGGATTTGATTAATGTTAATATTTTCATTTATTTTAGTATTAGGATTACATACCTTAAATATTTCAAATTTGTTCATGTTTATCTCGTTATTAGGACAAGTGAGGGCAGCGTAGTTGGTTGTAAGTTCCACCACCTTAACTATAAGTTGAGGGTTTGAGTCACACCGAGTCCTACTTAAAAGTGGTGGCATTTATCCTCCCCTTGTATATAAAAATAAAAAAAAATTTGGTTATTAGAATTGGATTTAGCACTCTAGTGTCTATAAATACATTAGTGGTTGTTATTTTTTGTTCTGAGAGTTCATGATTGATAATTCTTGAGTTTTCATTCTGTGTTTGTTCTTCTTGTAATTATATTTTAATCTTTTAATTCTATACTCACCTTTAAATTCTATCGTGGTCCTTCATAACCGTTTTTTTTTTTTTTGGCTATAAAAATTTTGATAAACTTGCATAATTTATTCCTCGCGCCATGTCATTGTTATGCATCAATGTGTTTTCTGGTTCCTTTTTTTTTTTGGTTGATAACGTGTGTTTTCATTGAACGTCACAAGTAACTTTCTGTTCATAAAACTAAAAAAAGTAAAATAAATTGACACCGGAAAAGTTCAGTTCTTTAATCCTATTGATATTGCAAACAATATTGTTAAAAACTCAAGTTAGAATTTTATCTTTCACGACCAATTCTGCATGTAATACTTAGTGCCAAAAAAATACTCTTGCAATGATATATTATGCACCACGAATTTCTGTAAAGCAAGAACCCACAAAAAAAAAAAAACCTAACAATACGTATACACCACTCATTCCTATATATATATATATATATATCACCTATTTAGCCAAATAAGCATCCAACGCACATCCCTATGAAGCAAAATAACGAATTTCCAACTGAATATCATCATCTCCTCTAAAAGAGAGATGATTTCATAAGCATATCTCATCATTGGAGAGGGGCAAATATATCATTATCTTATTTTCAAAGGACCATAGTTGAGCCACACATATACGAGTGAAACTAATTATTCTCAGCCTATCTATCTATCTCAGAATGTGCCACGTGGCAAAACACTTATCTAGTATAGCACTCCTTCCAAGTACTCTCCAAGCCCCATAATCAATAACACTTTGCCAAAACTTTACTACTATAGTAGTACAAGGTAAGCAAATTATAGAGCTTTTGAAAGCAGATCAAAGCTCTTTCTCGCTTGGTCTTTTTGTTAAATTTGAACAACACAATTTTCAACAATATTTCAATATGGAGACAAGAATCGCTTGCTACACTCATGGAGCTTTCCTTCCTAATATCTCGTCTCAGCATTCCATGTCCCTTGTGTCTCCTTCATCTATTTCTCCATCTTTCAACTCCAAGGTAATAATATTATATTATTAACAATAATTGTTCGAACTGAGTTCCTAAACGCAGAAGAAGTCGCTTGAACATATTATAAACCGTTTTGCTATTTTTTAGCCTTACCATATACGTGGTGGGCAATTTTCTGATTAATATTTAGAGTTTGGGAATGGCTAGAATAGAAAAATATGGCATTATGGCATTCATGAAAGATTAGTGAACCTGCTAGTTCCTCTTATTGCTTTAGTTTTGTTATGGTAATATTATTATTATTAACGACAATTATAGCTACTTGAGCATATTATAAATCTTATACTAGTCTTAGTTCCAATATATACATGGTGGGCAATTTTTTGATTAATATTTAGAGTTTGGAAATGGCTTAGAGTGGCAAGCAACATTTGAACACTTGGGGAAAAAAAAAGGGATTACCGTATTCATAAAAGAAACAGTGAACGTTCTAGTTCCACTTATTGCTTTACTTGTGTTATGGTTTTCTTCAATCTAATTGAGTTTTATTTGCTTTTAATAATGACGAGCTAAATTCATGGCACAGATTCTGAAGTCGAGCTTGCTGTTTGGGGAATCATTACGAACAGTGTCAAGATCATCTCTAAAGGTTTCTAAGTCGAAGAACTCTTTGCCAGTGACGAAATGCGAGATTGGTGAAAGCTTGGTAAGGACAAGCAGAAAACCATTTTATTGCTGGCAATGCCATGATCACTTCTGAACCAAAAAAAGAAAAATGGTTAACACTAATGAGAAAAAAAAATGTGATTATAGGAAGAGTTCCTTATAAAGGCGACCCCAGATAAGGGACTGAGGGCATTGCTGAATTCAATGGGAGAAGCTTTGAGGACCATTGCCTTTAAAGTGAGAACAGCTTCTTGTGGTGGAACAGCATGTGTCAATTCCTTTGGAGATGAGCAGCTTGCTGTTGATATGCTTGCAAACAATCTTCTTTTTGAGGTCAGTTAAGCTTGCCTTAATTTATTGTAAATAAAAACTCAAGCCAGAAAAAAATTAGTATTAGTAACTAAGTTTTATGCTTATTCCTAGAGGAAAACACAAACCAAATTATGTTCTTTCAAGGCTTCTAAAGACCTTGCTTATTTGTGTATGAAAAGCAAAAACCATTTCAAGTGGTTTATGTATCTATAGTGAGACAAACAGACATTATATTTGTATCATTCATTTTAATTAGTTTTTGTTTTCCAAGCTCACAAATCATTATGATCAACTCTGCTTTGTATGTACTCTACTGAAAATAAAGTTGAACTTTGTAAGAAATGCAATTTAAGTTCAATCAATGTAAGTTATTTAGCCCCTGTTTGGCTTATTGGTTTTGAGCAGCAGTTTTAACTTTTTTGCTAAAATGTTTTTTCTTGCAAAAGTCTGAATTCCTATTCAAACTTTCTGTTTACGTCTATGAGCCAAACGGTTTATTAGGATGTTCGTTGTCATTTCATTAATTCATTTATACTTATAGGCCTTAAAGTACTCACACTTCTGCAAGTATGCTTGTTCTGAGGAAGTTCCTGAACTCCTAGACATGGGGGGCCCAGTTGAAGGTCTGAAACTATAACATCTCATATGAGTATTTGTTAATCTTGACTTCATATTGTTAGTCAAAAAAAAAAAAAAAAAGTAATTGAAAAGTATGTCAAACATGAACAGGTGGATTTAGTGTGGCTTTCGATCCACTCGATGGTTCTAGTATTGTCGACACAAATTTCACCGTGGGGACGATTTTCGGAGTGTGGCCAGGAGATAAGTTGACAGGAGTGACAGGAAGAGACCAAGTTGCAGCTGCCATGGGGATTTATGGCCCCAGAACTACATATGTTCTTGCTCTCAAAGACGTTCCCGGGACACATGAATTCCTTCTTTTGGATGAAGGTTTGCTTAATGTTCAATACATATGATTGCATTCCTTAGTCTGATTACAAAATTCACTATTCTTGAACTGACTTTCTTGTTGCCATGGCAAAATTAGTTAGAAAATTGGTGACTAAAAACTCTGCACAAATTTTCTTGCTTTTTTGATCAGGGAAATGGCAACATGTGAAGGAGACAACAGAAATAGGTGAAGGAAAGCTTTTCTCTCCTGGGAACTTGAGAGCCACTTTTGATAATCCAGAATACCACAAGGTGATCATCTTTGAGCTTTGTTCTTTTACTTTGCTATCATTTTCAAGATCAATTAATTTCAATTATGTGCTGATTTATTAACTACTTCTTCATTAATTTCTCACATAACAGCTTATTGATTACTATGTGAAAGAGAAGTACACTTTGAGATACACCGGAGGAATGGTTCCAGACGTTAACCAGGTCCCTTCAATTTGCCTCTTTCCATATCTCTGTTTGTCATTGTTTGACACTAAATAATGTATTACAGTTCGATGTGCCCTCAAATTTCGAAAAAAGTTCATTTCATCCCCTAGAATATATAAAATCATTGAAAACACTCTTGTAACTGACTTAGACAAGCTGACTTAAAGATCAATAATTCGCGTATATTTATGAAAATTATAAGCAATATCATGTCATTGGTTTGTTAATATTATAGACGGATGAAGTGTTTAGTTAAGGGGTCATTTGAATTAGGGTACATTATTAACCATACATTACAAATGTTTATAAGTAATATTGAAAATCCACCGCAGATCATTGTGAAAGAGAAGGGCATTTTCACCAATGTGTTATCCCCATCTGCAAAGGCCAAGCTAAGGCTGTTGTTTGAGGTGGCCCCACTTGGTTTCTTGATTGAGAAGGCAGGAGGGTTCAGTAGTGATGGCCATCAGTCTGTGCTAGACAAGGTGATTGAGGGTCTTGATGACAGAACTCAAGTTGCTTACGGATCCAAAAACGAGATTATTCGGTTCGAAGAAACTCTATACGGATCTTCCAGGCTCAAGGGAGCAGTGCCTGTTGGAGCTGCTGCATAAACATTACAGGTCATATGTGATTTTTGCTTAAATTTGTAGCTCCTTTTTTTGTTTTTGTTTTTCTCTTCAAGTAAAATTTTAAAGATGCTTTATTTCAAAGTCTAGCTAGCTGTATCACAGTACATAGTCAAAGCTTGAAAATTGAGACATTTGAAAGTTACATCTTTCTCTACTCTAGGCTTTTTTGTGGTACAATTTATGTTTAAAAATGTTCAAAACATGTTCCTTAATATACTTGAGGTAAAAGAGTTGTCAATACAACATAATTTTGAAATTAGACAAAATATAGGATATGTGAATGAGGCAAGTTGTCCATAAAATTTAATCTTAAAATATTATGAGATGCAAGAGTAAATTAACAAGCACATTTTTAACCTATGAATGAGCGAGTCGTATGAAGATTTGGACGGCTAACGGCCCCATATTATATACATATACATATTTATATATATGTATGTATGTATACATTTATACATGAAAGGAAGTTTGAAAATAAAAATGAGCTAATCTGGGTTGTAGAGAAGATCTTCTGATCAACTGATTCCTTAATAAAAAAGTTAAATGTGATCACAACTGATATTGATGTGAAACTGCTACATAATATATATATATATATATATATATATATATATCATGTGAATCGTATCTAAACTCACATGCTTTTGCATAAAATTGCAACGTAAGGCGCCGGGTCTTCTCCTAGGATTCTGACTGCTTATCATGTACCATTAAATGAAGATTCTTATCATATGAGTAGAGCAAAAATACCTTGGGCTTTTCGAAATTCATGATTACCCAAAAGAACAAAAATTTATATTTATATATGTATAGTTATATTAGATGGACTAGTAAGTTTGTGGAGTGCATAAAATGTGGGATTAAACGTGGCTGCAAGTGCTAGCAGCCCAGCTACCATGTGCCACGTTGCTCTTAAATTTCCATGCTACCATTACGTGTTCTCATCGTACTTCCAATTATACAATAATAATTTTTTCTTGACTCATCCAAACATATGAATTATATACACACACACACACACATACAGTCCACTCACAAATTTTTTAGTTATTTTATTGAAATGAGTTATAGTTATAAGTTTTAATAATTCACAAATTTGAGAAATTATTTTAGTAGTGGCAGCTAGGCAAAGTGTTTACGAATAAGAGTTTAAACTAAAGTAAGCAAGTACATAAGCATGTCTTATATCTCTAAAGTTTAGAACAGAAGAGGTATTGCGTTTTGATCAAAGCACTTAAACAATAAGTATAAGATTATAAATGACTATTATATATTTGAGAAAGATTATACCACAGTGGCGATTACGTAAAAAAAGTATTGATTAAGGCCATATTTGAGAAATAATATCTTAGAGAAAAACGTGAAAAAAAAGAGAGTTTAATTTAGATACATATTTGAGAAAAATTATTTAAAGAGAAAATTAAATAAAATAATATATTCGTCATAGATATATAAAATTGCAAAAAAGCAGGCAAGAAATTATGTTGAAGAACAAAAAAGTACAAGGGCTATTTTTTCATAAAAAGAGGATTAGAAAAAATTGAGAATCATTTTTGTGGGGCGGGTGGGGGCGGTGGGGTGGGGGTATATTTAGTAAAAAAAAAAAGCACTACAAGAAAAACTACATTTAGCGACATATTATTTACGACATATAGTTTTTAAATGTCGTTGAAAAGTACATATAACGACATCTCCAACAAAAATGTCATTAACGACATTTGAAACAATAAT
>CAMOHE010029962.1:0-20235 GCA_946598075.1 Artocarpus hirsutus | reverse complement strand
TATAATGGATTTTTGCATAGAATGAATTATATATATTTAGTTTGGAATTATTGAATTCTGAATTAATTATTTCATACTTGAATTATTATTGTGACACAGAAAAATATTCTCTGTGACATATAATGTAATGTGATAAATGTTGTTACATTTAACTGAGCATTAGTTAATTAATTAATTGATTAATTCTTAAATAAATATGATTTATTTTTGAATTAAGATATATATATATATATAGTTTTGAACCAAATCTTTATATATATATATATATACATGATTTTATAATATAGTAATATATATATATATATATATTTGAATCCGTTTAGTTTTCAAACGTAAATGTTTATTGTTATATTATATATATATATATATGTTATTAAATCACGGTTGACGTGATTTGGCCAAAAAAAAAAAAGAAAGAGGAAATGTAAAGTTACCTTACGTTTCACGTTTACTTATATATATATATGTGTGTGTGTGTGTGTGTGTGTGTGTGTGTGTGTGTGTTTGTGTGTGAGATACGAATCACTTGGTGATTTGGGAAAGAAAAAAAAAAGAAGAGAAAGTAAAAAGGTTACAATCAAGCAAAAAATATATACTTTCTCTATATATGTGATATGGTGATTATTTTCATATTGAAAAGTCAATTAAAAAATAATTAATTGCTCAGATATAAATAGGGAGAGATAACAGTTATCTCTAGAGTTTTTTCTTTCACGTAACTTTTACAAAATACTCAGAGAGAAAAACTGAGAGTTATTCTCTAAAAAAAAAAAAAGGGTCTGCTATATATATATAACTAATTGCTCAGATTATAGAGAGAGATGACAGTTATCTCTAGAGTTTTTTCTTTCACGTAACTTTTACAAAATACTTAGAGAGAAAAACTGAAAGGTTTTCTCTAAAAAAAAAAAAAAAAAAGGGTCTGTTATCTCATGTGTTGAGTACATAGCAGATTCAGAAAAGTGTGAGAAAAATTCATTCTTGCATTTTGATGCCCACTCGTCTTTTCATTAGTGTGAAGGCCTGGATTGGAAGATCGTGGTGTCAAAGAGGAAAGCTAGGATACCTTGAAAATCTTCAAAAGGTTAGTAAAATTTCTAAAGCTTTCTATTATTAATTAAAATTATATATCTATTCCCGATGAACAAAGTTTTTAGAAAATTTTTGTTTGTCAACGATATATTCCTTCCGCTACGTTTCATCTTTTAATTCCAAGAGTAGAAACTATTAGGGATTGCTGAAAAGGAGACATGTGAGAAAAAGCAAAGAATTCAAGATTAAGAAATGAGGAGGAAAAGTGATAAAATGTAGTTGATTAAGAGCAAACACTGTTAGACTAGGTGCCATAAGGATTAAATTATGTAATAGCTTTTGGAGACATTTAATCAATAAAGAGTTTGTTATTTATTTTCATATATAAAATATAGCCCTATTTACCTTCTTTTATATTAAATATATGAAAAACAAATAAAAGCATGAGACTGTTAGTCTAAACCTTTAATATTGTTCATATAATGGACAGATTATACAGAAGATATAATCTTAAAGATGATAGATAAATAATAAGGTCCGCAATCGATGGAATAAAGTTGGATGCTTTATTCATGTTAAGATTGTTATATTATCTACATCCCTAATAGGAGATGGTTTGTCTTGGTCATCGAAGTGGGACTCCGCAAGTAGAAACATTAGTATATCTTTATAGGTGACGATATATTAGAACGGGACAAAAAGTTAAATTGATTTGGTTAGTAGTTCCATTTGTTTAAATTAATTTACTTTAGACAACCATATATGTTATGCCATAATCCTGAAATAAATTAATGGACCCATATTCTTGACTTGTGTCTTTTGATGTACTAAAGAGTGACATCCTGATTTGATTATAGTACGCATACCGATACCTTGAAGACATGACTCTTAATTGACGTAGACTTGTTATTTATAGATATAGAATCTATAGCTCTTTTGTAGAGTTAATGATATTCTCTTATAGGCATTATTTTGTAATTGGAAGACTGAAGCACTCAACCATTTGAATACATAGGTGTAACCGAATGGTATACTATTTATGAATAGTAAGTATTCCAATAGTGAGATAATGGAACATAAGATAAAAATAATCAAGAAGGTAAAGTAGAATTTATCCGTAAGTCGTTTATGAATATCTTATGGGGATGGTACACATTATGATATGTCATGGACGATTAGCTTTTTTGAGCTTTGTAATTTTATATAGTTCAAAAGTGCAGCTCTAAGCATTTAGTGGAATAGCATTAGAGATGATAATTATAAAATATATGTATCTAGGATATGTTATTTTATAATTATAAGAGCTTGATCTAATATGTCTATTAGGTCTCCTTTGCTAGCTCATAATTATTAATGTTTACGGCATGTTTTTCCTACATATTGGTGTTGGAAAAATAGTATGAAGTAGAATTTAAAAAAAAAATTTATATCAGAATATTTTCTAAAACACAAATTTGACACACTATATACATAAATTAATCAGATCTTACTAACCTTGGAATGTCAAAGAGCTCCTGCAATCCGTGAAGAGAAGTAATATTCTAAAAGAGTCTCAACCAATTGATCTTCTTTGTTGTTCTCTATCCATGATCGGAGTGAATGTGGGCTCACGTTGTTCAGCTTTTCCTAAGTGACTCTCCTTCCAACCAATTGAGAAATACCTAAAGTTATAATTCATGATTTGTGAATTATAGCTCTCTAGGGAGTTTTAGAGTCTCACTAACAGAGTTTCACTCTCGATTTCTCAACCGATCTAAATAATAAACAGACCCACTCCTTTTTATATAGAGGTTGGGCCTAGTAGTCAGTCCTTATCAAATAAGGCCTCAAAAATTTGAATTAGAATCAATATGTCATAAATTCCGCATGAAAACACGTGATCCTTTTTTCGCCTGATCGGTAGGCCGAATTGGCAGATTGGCCTACCAAACCTTGAATAAAAGATCCCTACAAATCTTTATTTCCCACTCAAGATTCTTAGGATAGAGCCTCAATTTTAATTCAAATAACCCAATCGAGAAGTTATCTAATTAAAACAGCCATATCTAGATAATCTGTAAGAAAATAAATATTCCTGATAATTCAACAAGTTTATTTTCAATTAATTTATGCACAAAATTAATTCAATCGATAAACAAACATGAATTATATGATTTTACCGAATTTCATCCAATTAGATAAATCTAACATAAGTCACCAATTATTAGAAAAGTATGCCGTATTGTTATAGGATTTTTGTGAGCTAGCAAAGAGGACCTGATGGACCTATATAGTTCAAGCTCCCGATAATTATGAAACCCAATATCCCAAATATACATTTCATAATTATCAACTTCAACGTTACTCCACTAAAAGCTTAGAGCTTCACTCTTGAATTATATCGAATTACGAAACCCATATAGCTAAGTCTTTATGACATATCATAATGTATCGTATCCCTATAAGAGTATCTATAATCGGCTTAAGGACAAGTTCTGTCTTACCTTCTCGATTATTTTTATCTTACATTTTATTATCTCACCATCAAAAACTTACCATCTAATAACAGTATACCATTCGGTTACACCTATGAATCCAAAAGGTTGAGCACTCCAGTTTTTCAATTACAGGATAACGCATACAAGAGGATATCAACTACTCCTAAAGATAAGCTATGGATTCTATATCTATGAATAATAGGTCTACGTTATCAAGAGTCATGGCTCCAATGTACTGACATGCGTACCATTATAAAATGTGGATGTTACCCTTTGGTACATCAAAAGGCATAAGTCAAGACAACGGGCACACTATTCATCTCAGGATTAAGATACAATACAAATGATTGTCTAAAGTGAATCAATTTGTCGAGACATAATTATTAATCCAAATCAATTCACTTTATATCTTGATCCAACACATGTCACCTATGACAATGTACCGATGTTTCTATTTGCGGAGTCCACCTCTGATGGTCAAGACAAACCATCTTCCAATACGGATATAGGCAACATAACAATCTTTGCATGAATAAAGCGCTTAATTTTATTCCCTCAATTGCGGATCTTATGATTTAGACCGTCACCTTAAGAATCGTGTCTTCTGTATAATCTATTCATCATATACCCAATTATTAAAGGTTTAGACTGACAGTCTCAGACTTTTGTTTGCTTAACATACATTCAACAAATATGAACATAAAAAAGGACAAGATTTGGTATATAAATAATAAATAAATTCTTTATTGATAAAAATATCTCCAAAAACATATTACATTTTTACTTCTTAGAGTATGCATGTCTAATAATTGGTGACTTATGTTAGTTATTATATTGGCTAAAATTCAATAGATTGGATTTAATAATTCATGTTGGTTTTTTGGTTGAATTAATTTTGTGAATTAATTCAACATAAACATGTTAAATTATTTAGATACTATTTTATTTGGTATGGGATTATTTGTATATGACTCTTTTAATAAGATTGCTTCTCTATTGGGTTATTTGTATTAAAAGTGAGGCTCTATTTAAGATTCCTATGTGAAATAAAATATTCTAAAATTTTTAGATTATCGCTTTGTCGGTAAGCCGGTGGCCAAGTTCGGCAGTCTGGTACATCCAATTCAACAAGCTGATTGCACAGATTAGTAGGCTGATTGTGCAATAATCTGTTGCACATTTTTTACACGTTTTTTAATGGAAGTTGATCCAGACTTGAATTTTGTAGCCTAATCTGATAGGGATTGCCCCCAAATTTGACGACTTTATAAAAGGAACTATTTTTCATTGCTCCTCAGATAATTTGAGAAGTAAAGAGTGAGTATTTTAGCAAGAGAAACTTTGAAACTCTCAGAGAGCTATTGTTCAACATTTGTAATCTTAGCTCCAAGTTTTGTCAAGTGGTTGGAAGGAGAGTCACCGAAGGAAAAGGTATACAATGTGTGACCACCAGTGTTCCTATAATGGAAAAAGAATAGCAAGGAAGACTAGTTAGTTGAGGCTTTTCCGAACATTCTTCTCTAGTCGGTGTTTCTTCAGTCTTCGAAATACAAAAAAGGTACGTAAGATTTTTTATTAATTTTTATACTTAGCATATCAAACTTGTTATTTGGAAAAGATTGATTTAAAATTTTTAAAATTTCGCTGCATATCTTTTTCAACAAACAAACCATCCTTAGGACTGATATTTTTGCCAATGGAAAGGTTTGCATTGGATGGAAAATCAAAAATAAAGATATCACTAGGAATTTTAAATTCAGAATAGAGTTTCTCAAAAGTGACTAAGGACTCACAAGAATTAAAATCCATGAATAATAAAATTAAACTAGAAAATCAAAGACTGCGTAAAGAAGGAGATGATTGGAAAAGCAATATAGGGCTAGCACGAAGAAGGTAGAAGTAATTCACTCCTTTTCTCTTAAATTTGGGAAAGTAAAAAAGAGAAAACCTTAAGATTCCAAATTTAAAGAGAAATTAGGGAATTGATATGGGGGAGTTTAGAAGTTTTCAAACAAGAAACAAAACCATCATAATAAGTTAAAGATGAAAAGACAATAGGAGGGACAAAACAACTTCATTTATCTAAGTCAAGCGACACCATTTTAAGGGAAGATATCGTTACAAGTATGCATCAGAATGAAATAAGGGAAGCTATAGAAAAAAGAACTTTAGACTGATTAATGAAGTACCATGTTAGATTAAAAGTCAAATGGTTAAGAATTAAACAAAAAAATGGAGCAAAACGGAGCAAAAAGGGCAAAAAAGGGACCTCAAATGCAAAAGAAATAAAAAGAAATTTAAAATTAAAAGAAATGACATGTGGCAAGCCCTGGACTTCATAATCAACCTGCCGAATCAATCCAGACCATTTGCGTGTCACTAACTATCCCCCACTAAGTCAGGCCACCCTCCAAATTAAGTGTAGTGGGCTGCACGTGCTCTCGTCTTTGTAGCATCAATTTAGCATGCTTTGACCGATCCATCGGTCTAAAGACTTACGTTTACTTTTCTTCACATTGACTAAATTTGGCTCATTATCCCAGCCGTCAATCAACGATCCAAGGTCAAAGACATGTGCGTCCCATACAGGCACCGCACCGGATTACTTGCAAAAACAAGCACAATAAACAACACAAATCAGCATGAGCAAAAAAAGAAAAAAATCTTCTTTTAATTGCCCCCCCCTTACTTTTAAGATTAAAATAATGCCAAATTTAGTGTAGAAAGTTTGGTGAGGTAAAAAATTATCTTGTATGCATAGTATTTTAGTATAGATTTTAACTTTATATCTACTTTGTAATGCTTATACTTTTATGGGAAAATTATATTTACTATGTTTTTACTCATTATTGTTAATGTTGTTATGCTGCTTAATTCTTGCATAAATTTAGTTATGTTTTCTTTATATAATTTAATTTATGTTGCATAATTAATATTAATAATATTGAAATCATTACTGTTTATTAAATTAAGTTTTTACTGCATTATAGACATAAAACTGGCACTGTAAACGCTTAATAATGATTGATTTATTATCAACAGAGGATGACATAGTGTATTTTTAAACCATTGAATAAAACGAGGTTCTATTGAAATTAATGCAAAATTTTATTCCATTAAAATATATTAATTCTGATTTGTTATTATCTTTTCTATTTCAAAATTATGTTATTTATAATTGTAGTGATAGAGGTTGTAATTTTCATAGCTAGTGCACCAAATAAATAGTGGGAGATGATTATTTTGCTACTTTTATAAGAAAACCCTTACTGTATTATAGCTTGCTATATTGTCGCTTTAGGTTGACATATAGAAATAGTAAATGTGCTTGCTATTAATGAGAAAAGATATAATAAATCAAATGCTTTAGATAATTATTATTTAAGGTTAATTTCCATACTGGTTACAAAACATATGAGTGATTCTTGCAACCTTACCTTGTAAGGTTTATATTTTAAATTTTAAATAAAAATCAGAAAAATATTTATATTTTATACTTTGTTTTGAAAAACAGCTTATCTTTTTGAATGATTATTTTATCAATCTCTCAAATTACAAATTTTTCACCTCCTTGTGGATACAATTTTTCTCTATTACAAATGCCTGCGTTTAAAGATTTAGATTGGATGATACATTAAAAATTTGGTACCATTGTCGAGAAGGTATCGTCACTTTTTTAAATTGCTAAATTAAGCAAGAAAACATGTAAGTAATCTATCCAAATCCTTTCTACATATTATTTTAAATATTTATGCAATTTAATTAGTGTGTCAATTGTTAAAAAAATTAAAAAATACAAAATTAATAAAAAAATTTAAAAAATGAAAAATAAAAAATATTTTATTTTTAATTATAGTGTGTATAATATTGTCGTTTGTTAGTTTTAGGTTTAGATTTAGGTCTCAAACTTACAAATAAAACTTCATAAAATTTTAGAGCTTGGTTTTTCATAAAATAAATTGTGGTTTTGTGAAGAGTATTTTTTGAGGAAGTTCTGTTTGCATGGTGTACTAGTTCGAAAACTTTTCTTATAACCTGTTAAATTTGAAGATTCTTCCAACACTAGTCATTTTGGGAATGCTATTCTCACTAGGAGGGTGGTTTTTAAGGAAGCCTCTCCTCACCTATCTTTCCTGGGAACATCTTCAAAGCATATAGTTCTTAAGATCTACAAAATATATGAGGCGGATGCTTTTCACTTACTACTTTATTCTCCCCAAATAAAGAAAAGCTTAGCATTTTGTCTTTTCCTTGTAAATTAAAATAATTAAAAATTAAAAAACCAAAAAAAAATTAAAAAATAGAGAAACACTTAGGGTGAATGCTTTGACATAGAGAGATACTAGGCCAATTTGCTAAAGCTCCTAACTTAGGAACCCTAATGAAAAATCGTCGAATTCTTCTCCACATTCTCCAGTTCTTTCAAATCCATTTGCAATGACGAATCTCGATAAGAATCCTCAAAGAATTTGGATGAAAGATTATATGCACCCAGCTTGCTCTTTATGTAACGCCCCAAAATTAAATAAATGTTATTAGTATGTAAAATGGTGGATTAGTGTGCCATAATGAGTATTTCTAAACCTAATTTGATCATTTTGTGAAATTTTTAAATTAGTGTTATTTTTTATTATTTTAATGATTTTCAATCACTTTAAATTATTTTTGTTTGTTATTTTGAATTTTTGGAACAAAACAATTTGTTAAAACGCTTGTTTTATAAAACCATGGGCAGCACATGGTTTTCATACAGTGAAACCGCCAACCATTTTCCTTTATTTAAACTCTCTCACTCTCCGTTCTCTCTTCACTCTTTCGCCTCTCTCTCCTCTCTCTCTCTCTCTCTCTCTCTCCTGTTCACTCATCCCCTCTCTCTGCCTCTCCTTCTCTCTCAAATTCTCTCAAAAATTTTTGAAACAAAATCAACCCCAAGCTTCGGGTTAGTGGATTGAAGGCTCAAGAACACGATTTAGCAACTACAAACACAATTCAAAGCTTTAATTCGAGGTTAGTTTCTAAATTTTTTTTTTATTTTTCCAATTTCTTGGTATTTTGAAATTTAAGCTTTTTCAAGCTTAGAAAACCTTTAATCTAGGTTAGATGAACTTAGAACAGCTAGAATCTAAGCCTTGTTTGATCAAAAACAGATTTGAATCAAGATTTTTCATTTTTCTCTAATTTTTCTAATTTTTGGATTTTTCTAAAATTTTATTTAAATCTTGTTTTAAAGTATTAAAAAGTAGTCTACTATGTTTTTCTATCAACTATGATCATTATTAATGCCTGAGATGTGAGAGAATAGGTTGAAATTGAAGATTTGGGCTCGGGGAGGCTGAAACCTATGCTTGGAAAATTCTAGAATTTTTTCAAATTGACAGGCCGAACTTTGTGTTTGACAGGCCAGATTCAAAGGGTTCGACAGGCAGGATTCATCCGTTCGATAGGCCGAACTTGGAAAAGTTTGGTTGGTCAGGCCAGGGCGTTCAGCAGGTCGACCAACATGGTGAAAATTTTGTAATTTTTCACCCGTTTTCACCATTTTGAACCCTGATTGAAATTTTGACTTTGTAAAATGATTTTTTAAACCTAAATGGCACACTAGGACACCATGAGATGATTTAATAACATAGAATATCTCACGCTAGATAGTAATAGACCTAGTTTTCATTTAAAGTTGTACGTGGATCCGTGGAGCTAACGTATAGCGGACCGAGATTACGGTGCAGGACACCGGCACGAGCATTGAGGTAGGACTTCTACCCTTTTTTTGGTAACCTAATTTAAATAATTCTAGCCTTAAAAATGCTTTTATCAAAATGTTTTTTAAAATTGCTTAGAAAAAGGATTTTATTGACTGTTTTCTTAAGCAATAGATTGAGGTGTGTAACACCCGAAATTTATTAAATGTCATTAGAATGTAAAATAGTGGATTAGTGTGCCATAATGAGTATTTTAAACTTAAATTGATCATTTTGTGAAATTTTTAAATTTATGTTATTTTATTTTTTAATGATTTTTAATTACTCTAAATTATTTTAAATTGTTTTTAATTATTATTTGAAATTTGAAACAAAACAATTTGTCAAATGACCAACACGTCCCACTTTGGAAATACCACGTGCAGGATGTGGTATCTATTTTAAACTGCTTTTCATTTCTCTCTACTTATTTCACCTTTCTCTCTCATTTTCACTCATTCTCTCTCTCTCCCTTCCCGTGCGTCTCTCTCTTGCTCTCTCACTCTCTCTCTCGGTCTCTCTCATTCTCTCTCAATCTCTCTCAAAATTTTGGAAACAAAATTTGATTTTAAGCTTTGGGATTGTGGATTGAAGGCTCGGGAACAAGATTTAGCAACCACAAACTCGATTCAAAGCTTCGATTCAAGGTTAGTTTCAAAATTTCTAAACTTTCTAAATTTTTCAAATTTTCTTGCATTTTGAAACTAAGCTTTTCTAAGCTTAGAAAACCTTCAATCTAGGTTAGATGAACTTAGAATAACTAGAATATAAACTTCGTTTCATCAAAAACAGATTTAAATCAAGATTTTTTATTTTTCTCAAATTTTTCTCATTTTTGGATTTTTTCAAAAAATTTTGTTTAAAACTTGTTTTAATGCATTAAAAAGTAATCTACTATGTTTTTCTATTGTTTATGATTATTACCCATGCTTGAGAACTGAGAAAACATATTGAAGATTTGGGCTCGGGGAGGCCGAGACCCATACCTAAAAAATTTTAGAATTTTTCCAGATCGATAGGCTGAACTTCGTGTTCGGCAGGCCGGATTCAATGTTCGGCAGGCCGAACCTAGAAAAGTTTGGCCGACCGGACTTGGACCTCCGGCAGACCGAATTGCATAGTTCGGCAGGCCGAACCAGGGCGAACGGCAAGCTGACCGGGTATGATGAAATTTTGTGATTTTTCACTCGTTTTCACTATTTTGAACCCCGATTGAAATTCCAAATTTATAAAATGATTTTATAAACCTAAATGGCACACTAGGATACCATGAGATGATTTAGTAACATAGAGAATATCACGCTAGATACTAATAGACTCAGTTTTCATTTAAGGTTATGTGTGGATCCGCGGAGCTAACGTATAGCGGACCAGGATTACGATGTGGGACACCAGCATGAGTATTGAGGTAGGACTTCTACCCCTTCTTTAGTAGCCAGTTTTAAATGTTTTGGCCTCAAATAAAATTTTAACGAAAATGTTTTTAATGGTTGATTGAAAAAGGATTTTATTGACTATTTTCTAAAACAATAGATTGAGGTGCTTTCATAATAAACCTCATAATGAATGTGAATGATCATATTTGGTAAAAAGAGATTTTAATAATCATGAAAAGATATATGTATATGTATATATTAGGGCATGATGCTATATCAGAGATCGGGTCCTGTAGTGTGCGACCTTGGGGGCAAGTCCCAAAACCCAACTGGGACATTGCGGTGGTGAAATACATATGGTTTGCCTAGGAAAAGGAAACGTTATTGTTTCTAGTCGACCTATAAAATTATTTTGGTAAGAATGGTCTTTAATGGATTTTTACTTCCGCATTTATTTAATTGATTAATTATTTATTCATTTATTTATTTATTTATCTGTTACTCATTTAAGTTCATTTTCTATATGTTTATTTGATTAATGAAACTTCCTTTTAAAGAATTAAATGTTTTAAAACAATAGTCCTACTAAGCCTTTCGCTCACGTTTTATTTGTTTTAAAATCTTACCCCATAGGTGGATATCAGCTTAGGATCAAAGAAGAGTCCGCTGTCCAGACTTGCAACTAATAGAAGATTTTGGTAGGTTGTATTATAGCAAAACAAGGCATGTAAATTCTTAACTTTCTTTATTTCTAGACTGTGGTTGTATTACAATATTGTCAGTACTATATGTGTACACAAGATGTAGGCTAGTGGGACCCATTTTCGCCTCACCTTATATTTTGATTGTTTTTACTGTTTCCTTATTGTTTATTTTGTTATTCTCATTTGTTCAAATATTATAACTGTTAGCTTTAAATAAACGATTTTTAAAATTTTCACATTTTTAATAATAAAATTAATTCTAAAACCTAATTTTTAACTAAATTTTTACTTAATTAACTTAATTAATCCACCACGTCACCTCCCGTACCCCGGGGCGTGACAAGGTGCTTTCATAATAAACCTCATAATAAATGTAAATGATTATATTTGGTAAAAAGAGATTTTAATAATTATAGAAAAATATACATAAATATATATATAAGGGCATGATGCCATATCAGAGATCGGGTCGTATAGAGTGCAACCTTTGGGGCAGGTCTTGAAACCCAGCTAGGCCATTACGGTGGTGTTATTTATATGGTTTGCCTAGGAAAAGAAAATGACATTCTTTCTGGTCGACCAATAAATAGTTTTGGTAAGATATGTTCTAATGAATTTTATTTGTTTATTTATTTATTCAAGTTTATTCTCTAACTATCTTCTTGAATAATGAAATTTCTTTTAAAATTAAATGTTTTAAAATATAGTCCTATTGAGCCTTTAGCTTATATTTTATTTGTTTTAAAATCTTTCCCTTCTAGGTAGATATCAGCTTAGGATTGGAGAAGAGTCCACAGACAAGACATTCAAGCAATAGGAGAACCCAGTAGGTTATTTAAACTATAAAAGCAAGGCATTTATAACTTTAACTTTTCTTTTCTTCATTTTGGACTGTGGTTGTAATTTAATATTGTCAGTACTATGTGTGTGCACAAATGTGGGTCAGTGGGACCCATTCTCATTTTCTCCTTATTTCTTTATTATCTTCTCATCGTCCACTTTGTTATTTTTAATGATTATAATTGCTTCTTTAAATTTTTTTTTAAATTATCACATTTTTATTAATAAATTTTAATTCCAAAACCCAAGTTTTAACTAAATCTTCACTTAATTAACTTAATTAAACTACCACGTCACCTCCCGTACTTTGGGGCGTGATAGAATGGTATCAAAGCTCAAGGTTATGAACCTTGGGAATTGTGTACACATAGGTATGACAATGAAATGCCACTGACAATCCAAAGTTTGTTTTCAAAAGTAAGAGAATGGCACCGAGTGACTAAGACATCGCTCGATAGCTGACGCCGAGTTTGGAAATGATAAGGGCATGATGAGGGCTATGTTTGCTGCGTTCTGGTAAATGGCAGCAAGGGCAAGACTAGAGGATTCCAAGGCTAGTCATAGGCATTCGTATTTTAAGGAATTCTGATGCGCGTCTATACCGACCTTCAACTGAAATGGGGACCTGCAAGTGGTAGAATATTTGTTAGATTCGATCGTGAAACACTTGGATGCACTTGGTGTGCCAGCGGAGTATCACGTGGAATTTGTGGCTATAAGTTTGAAGGTGGTGCCAATACTTGGTGGAAGCAAGCTAAACGTCAGGAAAACAATAGTAACATCAGTTGGGACAAGTTTGAGGAGCTGTTTTACGATTGGTACTTTTTGCAGGGATACAGGGAACAAAGGCGACAGAGTTCTATAGGTTGCAAGAGGGCGATATGTCAGTTCGGGAATATGAGGCAAAGATCAATGAATTGGCCAAGTTTGCTCCCTCTGCAATGGCATCAGAATGTGAGAAGTGCATTAAGTTTCAAGAAGGACTCAAAGCCCCTATCCGACGGCAGGTGGTTACTTTGCGACTCAGGAACTTCGGAGAGCTTGTGTCATCAACAATATCATTGGAAAATGATTATGCACAGTACTGTGAGAATTGAGCCAAGACGTCAAGAGGACCACAACGAAGTGGCAGAAGGAGCACCAGTAGTCGACCAACTCTAGGAAAGAACAAACAGGATGGTGTGAATAGCGACAACAGCAGTTTATCCAGCAGCGGGTGCAACAACCCCTACAGCTTCTATTGTCACTATTGCCAGCAGCTGGGACACATCAAGAGGAATTGCCCGATTAGGAGTGCTCGCCTAGGACTTTAGACCGGAGAAGGTGCTAGTCGTCAGCCCCAGCCTCTGACTCTCCCTCAGCTTCAGTTCCATCAGTTCTCTCCTCAACAAATGCCTTATCCAGCGCAAGGATATTAGCCATAGAACTTCCAGCGTCATGCCCCTCAGGACTAGCAATGTTGGTAGAGGAAAAAGGAAAGCTCTAGTGCAAGTTCACACGATGATATCAGGGAGTTCAGATGCCCAAACCAGTAACACGGTTGTCGATGGTATGATTATGGTTTTCCAGTCCTTAGCACACGTATTATTTGATACGGGTGCCACTCATTCTCTCATTTTGAGCTCTTTTATACATGCCTTGGGATTAGAAATAGAAGAGTTTGACGAACCCTTAGTTATAGCTTCACCCTTGGGGTAGGTGTGCGTAAATTATATGTGTAAAGCCTATAAAATAAAGATTGGGGATGAGGTTTTGAAAAGTGATTTGATTGTAATCCCCATGAGTTCATATGATGTAATTCTAGGGATAGACTGGTTGTCCAGGTAAAATAAAGTGGTAGACTGCCAACTTAGAAAAGTAGCCCTAGTGTCCGATAGGGGGACGGCGATCACTTACCAGGGTGGTGGTGATCAGCTAATGAGTGGGCTTCTTGTAAAGGTGTGTCTCAGAGGGCGAAAGAACGTAGCTTGCTATGCCTCCCTCATGAATCTAGAAGGAGAGTCTAGCGCCTTCAAAAGAAACACAGCAATTCCAATGGTAGATGAATTTGAATATGTCTTCCCCACGAGTTGCCAGGATTACCACCGCATCGAGAGATCGAATTTGGTATTGAATTGGTTCCAAAAACAACACCGATTTTCGTAGCACCTTATCGGATGGCGGCGGCAGAGATGAAAGAACTCAAAAAGCAGCTTCAGGAGCTTGCTTATAAGGGATACATCTAGAATAGTACATCACCGTGGGGAGCACCGGTTTTGTTTGCAGTTGAATCGGGTCACTGTGAAGAATAAGTATCCTCTGCCCATGATCAATGAGTTGTTTGATCAGTTGGGAGGTTCGCGGTACTTCTCAAAGATAGATTTACGGTCGGGATACCTTCAACTTAGAATTAAGGAAGGAGACATTCTCAAGACAGCTTTCAACACCCGATATGGACACTTTGAGTTTTTGGTGATGTCGTTTGGATTGACAAACATTTCGGCAGCCTTCATGGACTTAATGAACAGGATATTTAGGCCCTATCTTGATCAGTTCGTAATCGTGTTCATTGACGACATCCTGGTTTATTCTAAGACTTGGGAAGAGCATGAACAGCATCTCAGAATGATGCTTTAGACTCTACGGGAGCACTAGCTATATACTAAGAAAGAAAAGTGTGAGTTCTGGTTGACAGAGGTCAAATTTCTAGGTCATGTCATCTCCGGGCATGGTATTTTAGTGGATTCGTCTAAGGTAGAAGCCATAGTGGAGTGGGAACAACCAAGGAATGTGGCAAAACTCCATAGCTTCTTAGGACTTACAAGGTATTACAAGAAGTTTGTGAAGGATTTGTCCAAGATAGCAATACCGTTGACAAGATTGATCAGGAAGAATATCATATTTGAGTAGGATGAAGAATGTGGCTCATTTTTCAAGAATTAAAGAATCGGTTGACCTTAGCTTTAGTATTGATTATTCCTAACAGTGATGAGCCGTTTGAAATTTATACAAATGCCTCGAGACACAGACTTGGATGTGTGTTGATGCAACATGGATGCGTTGTAGCATACGAATCGAGACAACTACGACCTCACGAGCGGTACTACCCTACTCATGATTTAGAGCTCGCAGCGGTAATTCATGCACTGAAGATCTGGAGATGTTATTTGTATGGGGCGACATTTTAGGTTTTCTCCGACCACAAGAGTTTGAAGTATTTGTTTACTCAGAGGGATTTGAACTTGAGGCAGCGAAGGTGGATGGAATAGATAGAGGATTATGATTTCGCGTTGTAGTACCATTTTGGGAATGCTAATGTAGTCACAGACGCGCTTAGTCGAAAGTCTTTAGGGATACTTGCATATTTGGCTCTTGAAGATTGGAAAAGAGATGCAATAGTAAGTGAGTTCGAGTTATAATATTATGAAGACTACGATCGCATTTTGGTGTATCATATAGAAATGACCCCAGCTCTTGTTCATATGGTGAAGCAGAATCAGTGGCGAGACCAGCATCTTCGGGGAATCTAGACACGAATTCAGAACGGAGAGCAGTTTGAAGAATGGAGAATACATGCAGATGGATCGTTGTACTTCAAGGAGCATCTAGCAATTCCAGCAATCGCGGAAGTAACAAAGGCTGTTATGGACAAAGCCCATAAGTCTCAGTTTGCCATTCACCCAAGGAGTACGAAGATGTATTGTGATTTGAAGAGGCAATATTGGTGGAGAGGTATGAAGAAAGATGTTTGAGAATACGTGGCCAAGTGTACGACTTGTCTTCAGGTGAAAGCCGAGCATTAGAAGCCAACTAGTCAGCTTTAGCCACTTCCTATTCCAGGATGGAAATGGAAGCACGTGACGATAGATTTTCTTACTAGATTGCTGAGAACGGAGCAAACACATGATGCAATTTGGGTCGTGGTCGACAGGTTAACGAAGTCAGCTCATTTCATTCCGTTCAGATCGACATGTTCAAGGAGAGTTCGCAGAGAATTGTATCTGTAAAACATAGTACGGTTGCATGGAATTCCCTTATCCATCATCTCAGATAGAGACACCAGATTCAATACCAAATACTGGAGAAGCTTTCAGGAGGCTTGGGTACAGACTTGAATTTCAGCATAGCATTTCATCCTCAGACTGATGGGCAATCTAAGCGGGCTATTCAGATTCTCAAAGACATGTTCGTGCTTATGTGCTGGACTTCGACGGGAATTGGAAGAAGTACTTGCATTTAGCAGAGTTTGCGTATAACAACAGCTATCAATGAAGCATTGGCATGGCATCGTTTGAAGCACTATATGGATGACCGTGTCGGTCACCGATGTGTTGGGCTGAACCAGAAGATAAAGTTACTCTTGGGCCAGATGAGATTTGCTATAGTAATGAGAAGGTTACTGTGATTTGGGATCTATTGAAAGTAACTCAGAGTCGGCATAAGAGTTATGCGGATAGAAGGCATCGACCCTTGGAATTTGAGTTGAGGGACTTTGTTCTCTTGAAAGTATCGCCTCACAAAGGCATCACGCTATTCGAAGTAAGTGGAAAACTGGCACCAAGGTATATTGGACCATTTGAGATTTTCCAACGTGTTGGTGTAGTTGCTTATCGACTCAACCTTCCTCCAGAACTTTCGCATGTTCATGACGTATTTTACGTGTCTATGCTTCGGAAGTGTCCGTCTAAGCAAGACAAGATTGTCTCGTTCCAAAACATATAGATTCAGGAAGACACGATGTATGAAGAAGTGTCGATCCAGATCATCGACCGTAAAGTGATCAGCTTGCGCCGTCGTGAGATCCTGTTAGTTAAGGTCATGTGGCAGCATCATGGGGTTGATGAAACCACTTGGGAATTAAAATCAAATATGCGGGAGTTGTATCCATATTTGTTTTGTTTTTGAATCAATTTGTAAATTTCGAGGGCAAAATTTCTTTTAAGGGTGGAGAGTTGTAACGCCCCGAAATTAATTAAATGTTATTAGTATGTAAAATAGTGGATTAGTGTGCCACAATGAGTATTTTTAAACCTAATTTGATCATTTTATGAAATTTCTAAATTAGTTTTATTTTTTATTATTTTAATAATTTTCAATCACTTTAAATTATTTTTGTTTGTTATTTTTAATTTTTGGAACAAAACAATTTTGTTAAAACGCCTGTTTTATAAAACTGTGGGTGGTACAAGGTTTTCATACAGTGAAACCGCCCACCGTTTTCTTTTATTTAAACTCTCTCACTCTCCCTTCTCTCTTCACTCTCTCGTCTCTCTCTTCTCTCTCTCTCTTCACTCTCTCGCCTCTCTCTCCTCTCTCTTTGCTTTTCCTTCTCTCTCAAATTCTCTCAAAAATTTTTGAAACAAAAACAATCCCAAACTTCGGGTTAGTGGATTGAAGGCTTGGAAACACAATTTACAATTTAGCAACTACAAACATGATTTAAAGCTTTGATTCGAGGTTAGTTTCTAAATTTCAAAAATTTTTTAAAATTTTAAAATTTTTTGTTATTTTGCAATCTAAGCTTTTTGAAGGTTAGAAAACCTTTAATCTAGGTTATATGAACTTAGAACAACTAGAATCTAAGCATTGTTTGATCAATAACGGATTTGAATCAAGATTTTTCATTTTTCTCTAATTTTCCTCATTTTTGGATTTTTCCAAAAATTTTGTTTAAATCTTGTTTTAGTGTATTAAAAAGTAATCTACTATGTTTTTCTATCAACTATGATCATTATTCATGCTTGAGATGTGAGAGAACAAGTTGAAATTGAAGATTTGGACTCGGGGAGGCCAAAATCCACGCTTAAAAAATAATAGAATTTTTCCAAATAGGCAGGGCAAACTTCGTGCTTGGCAGGCTGGATTCATCCGTCTGGTAGGCCGAACTTGGAAAGGTTCAGCCGGCCGGACTAGGGCGATCGGTAGGCGAATCGACATGGTGGAAATTTTGTAATTTTTCACCCGTTTTCACCGTTTTGAACCCCGATTGAAATTCTGACTTTGTAAAATGATTTTATAAACCTTAATGGCACACTAGGACACCATGAGATGATTTAGTAACATAGAATATCTCACGCTAGATACTAATAGACCTAGTTTTCATTTAAGGTTGTATGTGGATCTGCGGAGCTAACGTATAGTTGACTGGCATTATGGTGTGGGACACCGACACAAGTATTGAGGTAGGACTTCTACCCCTTTCTTGGTAACCTAGTGTAAATGATTCTAGCCTTAAAAATGCTTTTATCAAAATGTTTTTAAAAATTGCTTAAAAAAGGATTTTATTGATTGTTTTCTTAAGTAGTAGATTAAGGTGTTTTCATAGTAAACCTCATAATGAATGTAAATGATTATATTTAGTAAAAAGAGATTTTAATAATTATAGAAAAATATACATAAATATATATATAAGGGCATGATGCCATATCAGAGATCGGGTCGTGTAGAGTGTAACTTTTGAGACAGGTCTCGAAATCCAACTGGGCCACTACGGTGGTGTTATTTATATGGTTTGCCCAAGAAAAGAAAATAATATTCTTTCAAGAAAAGAAAATAATATTCTTTCTGGTCGACCAATAAATAGTTTTGGTAAGATAAGTTTTATTGAATTTTATTTATTTATTTATTTATTCAAGTTTATTCTCTAACTATCTTCTTGAATAATGAAATTTCTTTTAAAATTAAATATTTTAAAATATAATCCTACTTAGCCTTTCGCTTACATTTTATTTGTTTTAAAATCTTTCCCCTCTAGGTGGATATCAACTTAAGATTGGAGAAGAGTCCACAGACAGGACATTCGAGCAGTAGAAGAACCCAGTAGGTTATTTAACTATAAGATCAAGACATATATAACTTTAACTTTCCTTTTCTTCATTTTAGACTGTGGTTGTTATTTAATATTATCAATACTATGTGTGTGTATAAATATGAGTCACTAGGACTCATTCTCGTTTTCTTCTTATTTCTTTATTATCTTATCATCGTCCACTTTGTTATTTTTAATGATTATAATTGCCTGCTTTAAAAAAGTTTTTAAATTATCACATTTTTATTAATAAATTATAATTCCAAAACCCAAGTTTGAACTAAATATTCACTTAATTAACTTAATTAAATTACCATGTCACCTTCTGTGCTTTAAGGCGTGACACTTTAACTCCTTCATCTATTGTGTTTCCATCGAATCTTCCACAATAGAATTTAGAGCCTAGCATGATTCAACTTTCGTCAACCTTTTCAGATTAGAAAGCAACAATCCTCGTGTTCATATTCATGAATTTGAGGAAGTTGTCGCCACTTTCCCCAACCACTGTGACATTATTGATTCTCTTAAGTTGAAATTCTTTCCTTCCTCTCAGAAAGATAAAGCCAAAAGTTGGCTCTACTCTTTAAAGCAAATATATTATGACTACATATATATTTAAGTTCCTCATGGAGATCAAGCAGGTGGTGGATAAAGATGTCAACACAAATAGGTCGTTTAAGACCTCTTTTGGGCAATAAGGGCTGCGTCTCTTCTTAAAGTAGCGACTAGTAATTCTTTTAATTATAGGGTGTTTGGAAGGTGGTGGAAACCAATGGTGAGAACCACTTTTACTGTAGCATATGAAAACTTTACACTGTAACAATTTTTTTTATTGTTACCGTAGTATGTGAGAACTTTTTACTGTTCATAACTGATTTTGTGGTAAGAACTGCAGTTCCCACCACTTTGCCAAACACCCCCTTAGATTTGTAAATTGTGTGCAATACTCACCCTGAAAAGCGACTAGACTCGACCAAAGACTGGTTCTTTCAAACGCCTTTGGTCAGAGGAAGTCGGTAAGTCCACAATCAACGTTAAAAACAGGGTCTTGAAATGATCACTGAATTTTTTTTTTTTTTTTTTTAATCTCTGCCCAAGCAAAAGACCCGAAAGAGAATAAACCAAATGTAGGCAGTACAACATGCTGACAAAGAAGAAAGAAAGCTTAATAAATATGATTCGCGCGGATAAATTCTCCAAAATATGATTAACCCTACATTAAAATAAATAATTAAAAAAAAAAACAATGTTGAACATCAGTATTTTCGACCAGAACAAAAA
>CAMOHE010029961.1:0-23073 GCA_946598075.1 Artocarpus hirsutus | reverse complement strand
TTTTAACAAATAATAACTGGAAAAATTTTTGAGAGGAAGAGAAAGAAAGAAATGTGATAAAGAGAGAATGAGAGAGAGAGAAAAATCGAGAGAGAGAGAGAGAGAGTGAAATTCGAGAGATAGAGAGAGAGAAATAAAAATGAAACTCCTATTCTTTGAAATAAATCAGAATTTTCTGATTAATTAGGGGCCAAAATTCGTGTAGGAAAGAGGAGATTAAGGGGAGAAAAATCAGAACTTCCAAGAACGGATCGAGTTGCCATATTTCACTTTTGTAAAACGGGAAAACTTATCCATTAAATTCAATAAATTCAAAAGTCAAATGTTTCATTACCAAAATTAAAGAAATCATACCATAATTATGATATTTAATCAGAATAAAACATCCATAAATAAATCCCAACTTATCACAATTTTATAGAATTTCTGCTGACTACTTGTCAGCTGTCATCGGCCTGCCGATCTCAGAAGTTCGGCCTGCCGATCTCAGAAGTCTGGCCTACCGATGATATACAATCGGCTTGTCGTTCTGAGGACATCATTTTGGCCTGCCGAACTGAATTGTCCGGCCTGCTGAACTGCCTTAACACTCAAAAATCATTCATAACATTTAATTAACAATAAAATATAATTAAACACATAACATTAATGACATGAACATTTGAGCACATCAATTCCACGCGAGCGTCACCTGTCATAACACTTAAAATAAAATGGTTAGCACCATTTATCATATATCATAGCACTTATCATGAGTATATCACTTAACATCATCATTAATATAACATTAACGTCGTCATTAACATAACATTATCCGTTACATCAAATTAGGCGGGCGTTACAATACATACATGAATAACATATTAAAATTTTGCAGCAGTCGGATACTCATAGGCAAAGTTATAGTAGTAGGAACATGGAGAAATTCTATTTCTAAAATATACCTAGAGAGAAATTCTTACCTCAAACAATTCTTCTTGACTTCTCTTTGAATTTGCCCAAGAGAAAAACAATATTTTTATTCAAATATTTGCAGGAGAATTGAGGGAGAGAACAAGGAGAAAAACGTGATGAAGAAAGAGAAAGAAAATGTCTAAGAGAAATTTTTGTGGGAGAAAAATGTTTGCATGAAAGAAATGATCAAATAAGAGGAATGACTTTCTTTATGGCAGTTTTTTTTTTTTAAAGGATTGTGATTTACGTGTATGATAGGGTTTGAAAATGGGAAAGTCAATTGATTTGTTCAACTTACCTATTCTCACCTTTTCAAAAATGGAAAACTTCATCATCAAATCAAATCATCTTAAAAGTCAAACATTCCATTAACATAATTAAAGAAAAAGGCCAAAAATATGCTAATCAATCAGAATCAATAATTCCAATCACATAATCATCATTGTCACAAATTTTAGGAGATTTCTATCGACTGCTTGTCAGTTGTCATCAGCCTGCCAAATCCATGAAGTCCAACCTGCCAATGATATTCCATCGGCCTACCAATCCTTGAGGACTGTTTCGGCCTGCCGAACTGCCCTACACACTAAAGTTTAACAAAACATTAATTTATTACAAAAATTATAATAAACATACAACATAAATAACATGAACACTTTGAGCACATCAATTTCACGTGACTGTCACCTATCATAACACTTAGAATAAAATAGTCAGTGACAATAATATCATAAATCAATAAGAAAATTACTTAACGTCATCACTAATTGACATAATCCGTTACATGAAAATCGACGGGTGTTTTATTAAGTATGCAATAATTAAGAATCATGTTAAGTAAATTATGTTCAAATTTTGTGAGCCAATGCTAAAAGATTTGTTAAGAATTTAAGGGTTAATTTTGATGTTATGAGAATTATTGTTTAAATCTGTTTTTACGAAAAAAATTAAAGTTAATAAAGGGATATTTTTTAAGATTCAAAATCATGCCAACTCATAAACAAGGAATGTAATGGAAACAAGCTAGAGAGCCTAATTGTTGTAGAATATGTTGCAACAAATTTTAAGACAGAAAAACAGTATAAAGAATACACAGTATGGGAAATTATGTAGTATAAGAGTAATGCAATGTCAAGAATACACTGATAAAGTTATAAAAATATAAGAATTATACTGATAAAGTTAAGCAGTATAAAATTATACTGCATAAGGTTATGTAGTATGAAAAAATTATATTGTATAAAGTAATACAATATAGAAATTAGACTGTGTAAAGCTAAGCAGTATAAGAATTATATTGTGAGGATGATATGGAAGCTTATGGACCATGAAATATAGTATAGGAACGAATGCTAATAGTATGAGAGATATACCAACAGTATAAGAAAAATATTGTCAGAATAAATTTAGACCATTAATAAGATGATTGTGAGACCACCTAGATGCCACTTGTAAGGTTGGCAAAAAGCCACATCCACCCCTTGTGAGACCCGGTTTTAGGGGCAAAAATATTTTCATTTTAGCCCTTGGGAAGAAATTTTTTTTTTTTAAAAAAGGTGCACATTTGGAAAGTTTAGAACCAAAAAAAGCCATTCTGGTAGCCCTAATCTCCCCCCTTCCTCGCCGCCCCCCCCCCCCCCCAATGATTTTCTCATATATTTTTCAATGCTTCAACTCTGAATCAAGTTTAGAAGCAAGTTCAAGAGTCCAAGAGCAAGATTGAGTAATTTTTGACGTAAAACTTACGCTTTTCTCTTGGAATTTTTAGTATTTTCTCTTGAAGTTTTGAGTAAAGTTTGATAGGGTTTTTGCTACTATTATGTGAAGAAATTCTAGCCAAGATCAAGCACTCTCGTGGAGGTGCAAAGTACAGGAAATTCCCTTGGTAAAATCTTAAACCCTAGTTTTGATTTTATTTTTGCACAACAAGTGTTTGTTATACTGTTTATGGACTTTGATATGTTGAATGGACTCTATGACATGATTGGTTATGTTTTATGATGATGATGGAAAGAAAGAAAGTAGAGTTTTTGTGTTAAAAGTTAGGAAATTGTTAAACTTTTTCAAAAAAATTAAAAATTTTGACTAGTTTTCAAGAAATGATGTATCTAAGGACCTTGGGGACCAATTTATTTTCCAAGTAAAGTCTTGGATCTATTGACACAGTGATAGTAATAATTTTAATGAACAAAGTTTTGTAAAATTTTGAGAGGACTAAATTGCAAAGATTTGTAAAAGTTTGACAGAATTGAAAATTGGTAAAAAAAAAAAAAAGTCCATTGTACAGTTAGAATTTCAAGAAAGTTTTAAAAGAAAGTTATATAACTTATCAAAACTGTTAGGAATCACAAACGGTTTGTGAACATTCCTCACTGATGTTAAGTTATGAATTTTACAAGATTTCATGCACAATATTTTGTAAAAAAAGAAAATGCTGCGAAATGGTTTTAACTAGGCTAAGGAGTTTAATAAAGCTTTAATCATTGTGAAAAACTAAACGTTTTAGTCTAAGATGGTCGTTTTTTGTTCTAGGGCAAAAATGTCAAGATATTTGTGTTTGGGGCCAAAACTATAAAGTCGTGTGAAATTGAATCTTCATTAAGAAAATATTAGTTTCCTACACTGTTAAGGACAGTGAGTAGCCATAAGTTTTAAGCTTAAAAGGATTAAGAGTTTTTATCAAGAAAAGAAAGAAATACGCACAAAGGGTGTAATCGCAAAGATTTTCAAGTTACGAGTCAAAACTGTCAACTTTAGATAAAAATAGATTTTATCAAAAGAAAAACTATTGTTTTGTTTTTTGTAATGTTATGAGGAGTAAAGAAATCTAAGTATAGCGTAAGATAGGTTTTGAAATTTTTCTAAGACCTGTCAAAGGCAAAATGGTTATTTTTGTAAAAAGGCTAAAAAGAGCTCGAAATGCTCGAATTAAGAAAATGCCCTTAAACGAGAATTTTTCTATAACCCATAAGAATCAAGATGGTAAAGATAAACGAGAGGTTTAATAAAGTTACAATACTAAAAAAAAAACCAGTTAAATGTAAAATCGTCAAAGGAAACGGCTAAAATGGAGACGAATACTCCGAATTAGCAAAACGCCTTTTAGACGTTGTTAAGTAATGAAACCATAGTAAAACAAGAAATGTGATCAAGGAACGCTCAAGTTAAGTATAAGGAACAAACGAATTAAGCAATTGAGAGGTAACCGATAAGAACAAAGCTAAGTAAAAGGAATGAATGGTCAATGTCTAACTTTCATTATGAATTGAGCAAATTGGTAATAAGAAAGGTTAGCTAATAGTCAGGTGTCATTTGAAATAGGGCACAGAAGCCGACTAACAAAAGGAAAAAGAAATGAAATAAGAATGTTAGAGCATTGCTCGGGTAAGTCTCAAACCTCACCTATGGCATGAAGAAAATGATTTTTAAATGCTTTGATTATGTTTTATATTTGCATTTTTATGCAAAAAGTTTTAAAGATCAAGTGAAAGGCTTGCAATGTATTTACAAATTGTTATGCTTAAAGTATGTTTGCATTGGTGATGCATAATGTTTTAAAAGTTCAAACTATGATTGGCAATATGTTGCATATGCTATGTTTAATGTTTCAATGCAAAGTTATAGCATAAAGTATGCTTATCATTTGATATGCTCATTAAAGTTAATAAGAAGGTAAAGTAAAGATGATAAGTAGTATCATACTAGTTTCCTTGATGTGAGCTATACAAGTTATGTTAAAGATATGACATCGTTGTCCAATGGTCTTAGGCATTCCATAAGGGAAACATCATGTTATGTTAAAGTCATGATCTCATGATTGATAATGTCGATACAAACATTAAAGACCGCAAGATAAAGTAGGATAAGAATAAAGATAAAAGTTCATGTAAGTTATGAATGATTATAAAAAGTTCATTAAAGTATGTTCATAAATGAGCATAAATAGAATAAAAAATAATGACATTGCTTGGATTCATTTTCACGAAACATTTTTGAGATATGTTTATGCAAAATATTTTAAGAAATATTTTATAAGAAATGTTTATAAAAAACATTCTATAAAAAAGATTTATAAGAAAAGGTTCCTGAAGAAAGTTTTATGAGAAAAGTTTAAAAGTAATGTTTAATAAAGAATGTTTATATTTGTGAGAATACGTTTGAATCTTTTAGGTTCTTTCATGCTGTTGGTAGTTTTACAGAAGACCAGTATGACTGATTAATGAGCTCAGTGTTATAGAAAGACAGATGCAATGACAGGAATGAATATCATTATAGTTTGTTTTCGTTACTCAAAGAAAAGTTTTCACTATTTGAAATAGTATTTTAAAAGTTTTAAGAAAGTAAATGTTTGAAGAAATGTTTTATAATAAATATGAAAAAGGATTTTAAAAGAAATATTTTAATAAATGTTCTAAATAATTATAATGATAAGTTTTAAGCTATTCTTCAATCTACGTTACAACAGATACTGCAACAAATTCACGTATGTTTTCAAGTAAGTTAAAAGAAAAAAATTATTCAAAATTTCTCTTATTTGTAAGTAAGATTTAAGTTAAGACATAACATTTAAATAAGTTAAGTGACGGCCTGAAAAGACAAGTCGTTACATAACACATGAGTCTATGCCATTTAAGGCAGATTTTTGTGTGCTGCCAAACTCGAATCTCCAACTTGTTGCTGACGAAATAATGACTTTGTCACCATGCCAATGTCACCACCATCGGTTGCATGTATGTATGCATACACATGTATCTCAATTACAATATACGTTTATTCTTCAAGATGCTGAGATTAAAAATTGAAACGTACGTCCAAACTTATGGGTACGCTCAAACAATATATGGTGATCAATCAGTTATCGTTCCAAGAAATTTCCATATTATCTAGATTGTAAATCATCCATGAAAAATCATGTGAATATGTTAATATATTAAAGGCCAAAGAGATTGTGATTATTGTTTGAAGTTTGAAGGGTGGGGTATGTTTTGCTAAAATAACAAAGGCAATTATTTGATCAAGCTAACTTACATCAACACCTTTACACTTACCATTGTTAAATTTAGATATCAAATAATCAAAATACCCAATTTAATACTAACCATTACTCTAAGACCACCAAATTGATTTATATTCTTTGAAGAAAAAAAAAAACTAAATGAGTCATGCATATTCAATACTCTGCACTAAAATCCTGTCTCCTACACACACACGCATGCACACACAACTAGTGCAATCACTCTCTATTGACGCCAACCTCAACTCATACCCCCTCACGCTCCTTGGCCTCGCCCCCAGCCTCAACTCTTTGTGTCGAAGCTCCGCAAAGATCCACTAGAACTCTTATTGAAGCCCCGTAAAGATCAACCAAATCGACTGCCCAAGTATAAGAAGTGACTATTTTACACATTATTTTTATTTTCCTTTTACTTTAATAAATTTTGAGTAGAGGACTTAGCTAAGGATTGAGAATACAAGAAGGAGCTAACTTAATTGGGATGTCCTTGCTTTTCTTCGTTAAAAAAGAAAAAGAAAAAGTTAGCATGCTGTCATTTCCTCTTTCTTTTATTTATTTATTTTTTTCGCTTGATTAATATTCTCAAGTTTTGTTACGCTTGACCTTTGTCATATTTTTTCCTTTCTTTATTTGTGGCGGGCCAATCATATTCAGTTTGGTTCTTTTAAAATTTCACTGCTTTCACTGCTCTTATTCTGCGACTTAGCACTCACGCATTCAAGATTGCAATTAGTAAAAACGCAGAAGATTGTAATTAATAATAAAAATCTAGAAACCAATACAAAGTGGTCACCTGGTTCGTGTGAACGTCATATTGTGGCCTCCGCATGACGTAAGCTTATGATGCAAAAGTTTTTTAGATTGATGTTTATGTTATATAAATAATTAGGGGTTGTGCAATGGACTATTAAAAAAAAAAGCTTTCTGCAACGGACTATTAAAAAAAAGCTTTAGTAGCATATGTTTCAGAGAAAATTACATGTTATTTAACATTTTTGAAAATATATATTTATTTTACAATTATAAAAGTTTGTGCCATACTATCATTAATATTATATATAAAATATGCCGTAAAAATGTTAAGTTATACCAAAAATGAATATATATGTATGACATTTATAAAAAGTAAATATTAAAAAGACAACATTTATAAAAATTCTCATATTTTAATTATTATTTCATCTGATAAAGCCATCGACTTTAGTACTTTTAGTAGGAGAATTAGCGGTTCCACAAACAATATCATAAACATGCTAAATATTTATATATCTTTCGATAGAAATTGGTTATACGCCGCAAATTAAAAAAAAGTTTGAGAAAATAGAGAGGGAAAGAGGCTTTCATTATTATTTAGTTTTTAATATCTCGAGTAGGTAAGTGGTTATTTTTTTTCTGTCCGACGAATGAACCAATCCAGCAATAATTTCGAAATTTATGGGGATATGTAAATCACTTGTTCAAAGTTTTGTCAAAAAGTCCTCAGATTTATCTAAGGTTATTATTCGTTCTCTAGGAAAAGCATAGGCCATACTATCTAGTCAATCTAAAGTGAAGAATAGGGTATCCGGATATAGATCCTGAATTTTACAATCAACTAGACTTTAATCTCTAACTTTTAAACGTCTTAAACTTAGTCATACATATATTAGTTTGTTTTAATTTTATAGTCCTTTTCATTAGTTGGGTGTTAAAATCAAATCAAAACATAAATAATATTTAATTAGCAAAAATTATTTGTATATTTGGTCACGTACATGTTCCAAGTTCTATTAATAAAATACATTTTTCCAGCCACATAAAATGCATATTTTATCATCTTTTATATTAAATTGATGCAAAAGACAAAACTAAAACAAACTAATAGATGAGGCTAAGTATAAGATGTCCTAAAAGATTGATTAATGTAGCATTGAAGAATAATATTAAACAAGGCCATGGTCGATCTTGTCTTCTTCTTCTTCTTCTTCTTCTTTTTCCGAATTGGTTGATCTTATCAATTATCAGACCATAAATGATAGATGTTGAACATAGATTAGTGACAACTCTAGCTGTAATAAACTTTTGCTATTAGTACGCGCTTGTGGATAGTTAAAAAGGAAAAAAAAGAAGAAGAATCAATACTTGTGGATAGTTAAAAAGGAAAAAGAAGAATAATCAATCTCTTAATCATATTGTATAGCACACTACAAATTATCGACAAACGACATAGCATTAGAATCTTTCCACATACCTTTCACGGTCTTTCAATATCCGATTATTGAAAAATAAGCTTGTAGAAATATATCTTGTCACAGCTCTTTTTTTATTTTTCCCCTTCGCGTTGCAGGCCATTTCATTCTTAATTACTTTTTAAATATTCCAAGATCATATAATTTGCGAGTGTGTGTGACACATATTAGTTATTTTATTTTTAGTGACTATTTTTTTAAACATCAAATATTGTTCTCTATTGCGTGCTAGAGTTGACAGCATGTTCTCTCGTAACTTTGGCGTGTGGTATGTTACAATGAATAAAATTCATCTTGTCCGACCAAATTATTAATGATTTGCTGTTGGGAAAACTATATATCAACAAGAAGAAAAGTAATTTCTCGGCTGAAATTTGTGAGAAAATAAAAAAATGATGGAAAATAGACAAGAGCTTGACCGAGATTGTGATCACAGATACATATATGGGCTAAAATTAATAAGATAGATGTAATGAAAGCATTAATTAATTTGTTAATTTTCCATGTCAATGGCTAAAAGTTGGTAGTTCACTTTCTAAAAATTTGCCTTTGAAGAGATATTGCCAGTAATATCGAATGCATACTTTAAAGTCCAGTAATCCTAGCTCCTCGAAAAAAATGTCTTTAATTATAAGTATAAATTAGTTCAAATAAACCCGATTTAATACCTCTAGAAAACAAGAATAAGACCAAGGACATGATTACAAATTTTGTAAACTGTCGTCATCATTACGTTCCTTTTCAGATAATTAAAAGCAAGTGCGTTTGTGGACAAAAAAGAGATAAGCTTTCCAAGTCATTTGGGCGTGGATCACGTTACGGTGTCGTCTAAATAATGGGATTCGTTTCAAATTCTGTTTGATATGTCTTTTTGTATTGATTAAAGTGATCACTTGAACAAAAGCGGCTTTGAACGACAAAACTAAAGCCGCTTTGAATCTTATATATCAGTAAACGACACAACTAAAGCAGCTTTGGGATAGCAAATCAGGGGCGACACTCGGTAGTGCTGTTTAAATATCAGTTGTCACTTTCCTGCTCCTGCATTTGTTCTTGAGCGTCTGAAAAGATTATTGGTCTTTTTTTATGGTTAAAGTCGCGCATCTTTGAGTGCCCTTTGTCACGCAAAAAAACATAAAGAAACGTCTACTGTCAAAAGGTTGGTTCGTTTAGGAGTAACATTAATCACACAAGCTGTCAAGCTGTAATTCACCCGAATAATGAAATATAAAAAGTACATAAGTTATGGTATCCATTAAGGGGTACTTTGAGAAAGGGCCTCTGGGGAAAAAAAAATTTGGTAAATGGCTTTTTTTTTTTTGACATCAAAAAACTAGCTTTTTGGACATCAAAATAGTTCCAGTTTTTTTTTCTGAGACCATATTTAGATTCCTCTCTTCGATACAGTCATTTTTCTCTTTTCTGTGAAAAAAACTGGGGCAGTTTTGATGCTCAGAAAAAACCCATTTTTTAATTTAAAAAATGGGAGGTCATTTGCCAAAATTTTTTTTTTTTTGGGCTTTTTGCCGAATTCTTCCATTAATTTATTAGTTAGATAGAGATATTTTCTTTCGTTTATATTCGCTAACAGTCTTCCTAAGCGCTAATTACAGACTTTTGTACTTTATTAGAGTACAAAGCATCCAATACTAAATCATTGAGAGCGGTTGGGACAATGGCCAAAAGTAAACCGTAATTAATCTAACAGTATATTTACATCTAACTCTGTCACGATATGTATTTTGAATCTCTCGTTAAAAAAGAAAAAGAAAACACGCCGAATTATACTAAGAGATTCCGATATAAAATGCAGTACTCATGAACTGGGTGAAAACCGTACTAAAAAAGATTTTAAATTACGCTTAGACTTTTATTTCCTTTATTTTTTAGTTTGCATGCCCAAATTATATAGGATTAATTTCATAAATTTTCTTTGAACTATAGACCTTAATTCAAAATGTCTTCTAAATTTTTGAAGGCATTTATTTCGCTCCTTAAACTATGTACTCTATTTAAAGTATTATAAACTCTGATCTATTTATAATACTAACAAAATATTTCATGAACTATTGGTTTTAAATTATTGTGTCTCCCAAATTAATGATTTTGTGTCAAACTTGTGCCGTGATTTTGTGTCAACAGTCATTGAGTCTAGAAAGTATATGAGCTGCAAAAGTTGAGGTATGAGTTGTGAGAAAAGAATAAGCCATGTAGATAAATCTAATTCACTGCATTAAAATGGAAAAAGAATTGGCAAATTTGAACAATTAGATAGGTTGACGTAGAAAACTTATTCCTCTTCTTACGTAAGTTATAGCTGTAGACAGAAGTGCCGTCACATTCAGTTTGGTCCTTTTCGAATTTCACTGCTCTTATTCTACGACATTAACATTCACCCATTCAAGATTATAATTAATAATAAAGATCTAGAAGCCAATACAAATTGGTCATATAGTTCGTGTGGACGTCATATTGTGGCCTCCGCATGTTGGACGTAAGCTCGTGATGAAATTTTTTTTTTTTTGGGGGAAAAATGATGCAAAATTAAATAAACAATTAGGGGATTATGTAATAGTAAAATATATAAAATGGTTAATTTTACTTTTAGCGTATTAACTATGTAATTTGTCCTATTTTGGTTTATGAACTTTAAAACGTAGTAAATTACACTCTTAAACTACTCATGTTGTCCCAAGTTGGTCGTTACGCCAATAAATCCATTAAATGTTTAATGGATTGTAGCATATGATTCTCACATGTTTGTCCAACAAAAGACACTTTAGAAAAATCATATTTACAAGTATTTGGCTCTTCAATTCTATGCTTCTTCCTTTAAACCCTAAAAATCACTCTTCCCTAATTATTTTACTGAAGCTTCACATAGGGCTAATCCTCTTTGGTTAGCAAAAGCTATTTTTGTCATAATTATCTCCTGACAAGTGCATTGAACTTGCTGACCTTGCATTGAACTTACTATTGTTATATTGGCATGAGGAGCATATTATTGTCTTATTTTGATATGGCTTTGATAATTTTATAGTGTAGCATTGGACAACCTTTTGAAATCATATTTTCAAGTTTTTTTCTTATTTGTTTATTATTTTTTTCATTTTATTTCACAAGAATACAAACCCACAATATATAACGGTAAAAATTTAGTAAAACTTCTTAGACGAAAATAATGAGCAAAACTTTTATAAAAATTATAAAAAAGTTAAAAAAAATTATTAAACTCATATAATTGAGCAACAAAATTTAGTAATTTTGCCTTTAACATATATAAAGCCAAAACGCCAATATTGTCATTTCTTATAGTCCATTAAATATTTAACATTTTTAGCAACGAAAGAACTAAAATTAGACAAATTACATAATTTAATAGTGTGATTTGCTATGTTTTAAAGTTCATAGGTTAAAATAAGATAAGCTGTGTAATTCTTAGGCTAAACGTAAAATTAACCCTATATAAAAATGGTGAGGCCTACATCAATTGTGTTACAAAAAGTATTTAATTTTCCTTAAATTAAAAAAATCATAACTAGCATTATTTTTGACATCTTAAATTTTGTCCTTTAGTCTAACAAAAAAGTTAAACCTAATTTCAAAAAGAAAAATTAAACCTAAAATAAATTATCGCACCAACATTGACAAAACGACAAATTTTGTGTTGGTAGGAAGAAACATCCAAGAATGACAAGAACAAGGACCTGTACTTCAACGTATATGGCATTAACAGTGTTTTGCAGTCTAAAGCAATCAGCTTTTATTATTATTGTTGTTGTTGTTGTTATTATTATTATTATTTAGGTGTTGATATATGTAAGCGGTTATTAACCAATCCAACAATAATTTCAAAATTTATGCGGGTATGTCTAAATGGTTGTTTGACAACGTGTTGAAATCAAGCAATGATAAGCAAAAAATTATTATAGTGTAAAGATCTAGTATACTATAGTTTTTTCAATCAACATTTTTACTTCTAACTGATGTGCCATACACACTATATCATTATTCACTCTCTTTCTACTTAATATTCATGTATGGGCAGATCACACTATATAGTCAATCTAAATAAAGAATGGAGATAATTTTGAAAATAACTCCTGAATTTTATAATCAACTATGCATCAATCCCTAACTTTTAAAGGTCTCAAACTTAGTCATCAATATATTAGTTTTTTTCAATTAAGTGTCAAAAACAGATTAAAACTGAAACAAATAGATAAGATCAGGGCTAAGTTGAAGATGCATTAAACCATTGATTGAAGTGGGATAGAAGAATAATTTTGAACAAGGCCACGGTCGTTCTTATCATTTTCTTATTTTCTCTAAATTGGTTGATCTTATGAATTGTCAGAGCATAATTCAAAGATGTTGAACAAAAATTGGTGCTAAAGCACAAATGTCAACATCATCGTTAACAAAAGATGAATTGTATAGTAACTACTTTGGATGGTGCTAACATCGGTGCACGCTTAAACTTTTTTGCTATTGGAGCGTGTGGAAAGTTAAAAAAGAAAAAGCAAGAAGAAAACAATCTCTTTATCGTATTGTATAACGCACTACAAATTATTGACAAACGACAAAATAGCATCAGAATCTTTCCACACACCTTTCACTACCTGCTGAGATCCAATTATGGAAAATCGTAGCCATTTTTTTTTTCTTGTTGCAGGCCTTTTTATTCTTAATTACTTTCAAAATATTCCAAGATCATATAATTTGAGAGTGTGTGAGACACAGATTAGTCATTTCATCCTTAGTGACTTTTTTTTCTTTAACGATTAAATATTGGTCTGTCACACCCCGGGATGACGTGATAAATTAATTAAGTTAATTAAAGCAAATTTTTTATTCAAATTACCTATTAAACAATTTAGGTTATTTTGAAAAACGTGATAATAATTTAAAAAAATTATAAAACATTTATCGTTATTTTAAAACAGTAAGACATAAAATAAATATTAAAGATAATTAAACATAAGCTGGCCCACACCGGACCCACATTAGTGCCCCACATGGGATCGACAATAAAATAATACATTCCAATCCAATACAAAAAGTAGATATTAAAATTATACATGCCTTGAATTAAATAAAGTAATAACCTAAACAAAATTCCTACAACTCATGTGTTTGCCTTGTTGCCTCCCAGTTGGTCCTAAGTTGCGATTCACCTAGGGGAAAGATTTTAAAACAAATAAAGAAATATAAGCGGAAGGCTCAGTAGAACTAAATTTTGAAAGCACATAATTTGAATATAAAATATATCATTTGTGAAAATATTTAGAAAACAAAATTAAATAGATAAATTCATCTAAATTATTCTTACCGAAATCAATTTGTCCAAAAATAATATTGTTGTCCTTCTTAGACAAACCATAAGCATCACCACCACAGTGACCCAGCTAGGTTTCTGGACCTGCCCCCAAGGACGCACTCTATACGACCCGATCTCTAATTTTGGCATCATGCCCCTTTATGTATTTATTGTTATTTAAATCCCATGTTACTGAGTATTCTCAATTACGTTTATTATTTGATTCATTATGATCATTCGGTTCTTGATAAATAATAAAAATTGTTAAAAAGTTTATCTAAACCGTTCCTTTAAGTCCGTTTTAAAGGAAATCATTTTGTAGGAAATCACTATGAAGGAAATCATTTTAAAAGGGATCATTTTGAAAGAAATCATTGTGTGGCCAAAAGCCCCTCTTGAAGACATTTAAAACATTTTGTCAATTATTAAAAACATTTTGAAAGAATCATTTGAGACTAAAATCATTAAAAACCTGGCTACCAAGAAAAAGGGTAGAAGTCCTACCTCGATATCTTGAATTGTGGCTCAGCACCGTAGTCTCGACCTGCTATACGTTAGCTCTACAGAACTACGAACGACCTTAAATGTAAATTAAGTTCATTAGTATCTAGTTTAAGATATGCTACACTATTAAGCTATCTCATGGTGTCCTAGTGTGTCATTTATGTCCGTACAATCATACTATAAAGTTTAAATTCCAAATCTAGGTTTAAAACAATGAAAGCGGATGTAAAACAACCATTTTTGCTATGACCGATTGGCCTACCAAATTCTCTAGTCTGACCTGCCGAACTATACAATTCGGCCTACTAGCCAGGTAGGATCGGCCTATCGAACTTCCCCAGGTTTGGCCCGCCGAAGATATGAATCTAACATGCCGAACTCATGAGTCCTGCCTGTCGATGTTTAAGATCAGCCTGCAGAACTGAAAAAATCTGGGGACTCAAGACTTCGAGTTTCGACCTCTCTGATATCAAAATCCTAAACTTGTTTTCTTAATTCTCAAGCATGGGTAATGTTCATAAATGATAGAAAAATATAAGATAACACATTTAAACGAATTTAAACAAGTTTTACATAGAAAATTTCAAAGGAATCTAAAAATAGAGAAAAAAAGAAAAAACATGATTCAATCCATTTTTCATGAGATCAAGCCTAGATTTGAGTTGTTTTGAGTTCTAGTAACTTAGATTAAAGGCTTCATAGGCTGTAGAAACTCGATTACAATATTTTAAAGAAATTGAAAAATTTAGAAAAAGTTTTGAAAATTTGAAAAATAACAAACTAACCTCGAATCTAAACTCAAAATCAAGTTTATGGAGGCTCAACCTTGCTCCTTAGCTTCTAATCCACCTGAAGATCCAAGCTTGAGCTCAATTTTGAATCAAATTGTCAGAAGGAAAGAGACAGGGTGATGGGCAGGGAGAGAGAAGACAGAGAAGAAAGAGAGAGAGTGAGAGAGAGTGAGTGAGGGGAGGAGAAAGAGAGGAAATAAATAGAGGAAGAGAGTGGCTTTTGTAAAGTGAAAACCATGTTCTAACACACGGTTTTTTAAAAGGGACATATTGAACATTTGACAATTTGTTTTGTTCCAAAAATTCAAAATAACAATTGAAATAATAAAGAGTGATTAAAAATGATTAAAAGTAATACTAATTTTAAAAATATTACAAAATAGTTAAATAAAGTTCAGACTTACATTATGGTATACTAATTCACTATTTTCCCACTAATTACACTGAATGAAAAATTGGGGTGTTACATGTTCTTTGACACACGCGCGGGTTGACAATATGTTCTCATGAATGAAATTCATATTTTCTGACCAAATTAATGAGCTTGCTTTTGGGAAAACTATATTAACAAGAAGAAAAGTAATTTCCCTGCTAAAATTTGTAAGAAAATTAAAAATGATGGAAAAACCCAGATTGTGACCACAAATTAATATATAGGGGCTAAGAATAAATACGATCGTAGATGTAATGACAGCATCAGTTAATTTTTCATATCATTGGTTAAAAGTTGGTAGTTCACTCTCTAGAAATTTTTCTTCAAAAGATATATTGCTAGTATCGAATGCATATACTTTAATTTCCAGTAAACTTGGCTCATCTGAAAAATGCCTTTAATTATATACAAATAAGTTTAAATAATTCGGATTAAATACCTCTCGAAAACAAGAATGAGATAATAAAACTGAGGAAATGATAATGAATTTTGTAAATTGTCGTCAACATTACGTTACTTTTCAGATAACTAAAAGAAAAAGCGTTAGTGGAGAAAAAAGAAATAAGCTTCCAAAGTCACTTGGCCGTGGATCACGTGACGGTGTAGTCTCAATTTAAGTGGGATTCGTTTCAAATTCTGTTTGATATGGCTTTTTGTAATAAAATGATCACTCAAGCAAAAGCTGCCAATTTTACATCTGTAGAAAGGACACGACGAAAGCGGCTTTGAATTTTACATTTACAAACGACACAACTAAAGCAGCTTTGGGATAGCAAATCGGGGCAGACAGGCACTAGTGCTGCTTAATTATCAGTTGTTACTTTCCTGCTCCTGCATATATTCCTAAGCGTCTGAAAAGACTATTATTGGTCTTTTTTATGGTTAAAATGGAGCATTTTCGAATGTCCTTTGTCATTCCGAAACTTCTAATGGCATTTGCATTATTGAAGATAGTCTAAAGAGGTCGTTAGCTATTTTAAGAATTTTGACATTTGGTATTTGAGTCTCTATTTTAAGAATTTTGACACTTAGCTCCTCAAACTCTTAATCGCTTGACACCTTAGTTTTCGTTTTAAAAATTTACATAATCAAGTCTCTAAATTTTTAATTTGTTGGCACCTTTATGCCCATCTTATTTTTATTATTAAATGACATAACATATATCAATATTTTGAGGCTTTTTTGTTCCTTAAGTCTCGAAAATGTATTTTTTAACAAAAAAATCTTGAAAAGCTATCTATTTTTAAGTACAAATCATTGTTTTCTATCGAAAATAAATATTTAAAAGCTCTAGCACAAAGTTAATTATGATAATTATTAACAACAAAGAGATTGATTATAAATAAAAAAGAAATTCATAAACATCCATTCTATTTTATTTTTAATAAGTCGGTATCAAATTACAATGATCTAACTATATAATTGTAACGCAACAATATTTAGTTGTTCAATTACACACTTTTCTTTCCTAAAAATCTTCAATATAATTAAGCATAATAAAAAGCATGTAATCAAATAGTATATAATTGGACAACTAATTGTTGTGTTTGTCTTTAGTTATTTCATTGTAATTTGAGCTAACTTAACCAAAATATAATGGAATGGATGACTAATTTTCTCAATGACATTTGTGATTTTTTTAATAATCAATTACTTGCCAATAATCATCATAATTAACTTTTTTTAGGGCATATTTGTATTATTTTAGACAAAAATACGTTACACTTCAAAAAAAGAAGGAAAAACTTTTGGGGACCTTTATGTTAAAAACTATACATTTTTAGACCAAAAAACTCAAAATATTTACATCTCGTATGTCATTTAACAGCAAACAGAATACGAACACTAATGTGTTAACAAATTAATAGTTTTAGAACTTGAATGTCTAAATTCTTAAAGGAGGGACTTACAGTGCCAATAAATTGAAAGTTTGGGGACCTGGGTGACCTACTTCTTAATGTAGGGACTAAGATGTAAACAAATTAAGAGTTTGGGGACTTATTTGTCTAAATTCTTAAAATGGGGACCTAATTACTAAAAGTTGTAAATTTAGAGACCTATAACTCAAAAATCCCTTGGCTAAATGAATGTTGGGATTCCTTACCGCAAATACGGCCTTTTTATACCAAATTCTAGCAAACCTTAATCGCAATATCATTATATATACTACTGATAATATTGGTACTCTAGATTTGAGGAAAAAATTTGGAAGTACCATCGTTGGAAAAAAAAAATAAAAAAATTGGGCACGTATTTTCTTTAAAACGCAAAATTTCTTTATGATATTTAGGATACATTGAACTTTCAAAAGCATACATCAATAAAAAAAAAAAAAATCATATAGGAAAAAATTAAGTACATTGCATATTAGATATAAATTTCAATAAAAAAATCTTAAACATGATTTTTACCTTGATTCAAAAATTACTAGTGCCATTATGTTGTCTGAATATGTTTTTGAGAGAATAGATAGGTTTGTTGTCCTCGTTCTATATATGGAGACCACATGGGATAACTTAAAAAAAGTGCTTTTGCCTTTACTTTGAAAACAACTTTTGAACATATTTGGATGGACCTAGCAAAATTTTTTTGGCTATATAAGCACGTTTGGAGAAGCCAATTATTTTGGTACTTGTGAAAAACTTTTTTATTTACATTTTTATATTTTATTTAATTACATTTTTTGTATTTTATTTAAGAATAAGACATAAGCAATTTTTTCCAAAAAAAAATAAAATAAAGAATTCCATCCTTAAACTACATTATTTTTTATACCAATAAAAAAATTTTGATATTTAACCAAATATGTTCAAAAGTTCTTTTAAAATAAAAAAACTCCTTTTTATATACTATTCAAACACTAACTAAAAAACTCAAATTTATGTTTTATTTTTTAGTGCTTAAAAGCAAAATCAGAAGCTATCGCAAATATATATCGCTTCTCCAACCGTCTTGCTTAAGCATGAGCTAAAAAGAATAATATGCACTCAATTGCCTGAGATAAGTATCTTTTTCTTTTCAATAAAAGTAATGTAAGTACGTAATAATATGCCGAAACAATTAAGATGTCAACTTATTGCCCTATAACCAATATAATAAAAATAAAAAACTATATCATTTTTATAATTAATTAATGTCAAAAAAGCAGAGAGTTGTTTTTTAGAATTTTTTTTCAATAGTTTTATGATGTTTCTCAAAATTTCAGGAAAAAATACACTACATTCTCTAAAAACAAAATAATTTCCACATGATATTTTGTGCCTTTAAATCTGAAATCAAGCATAAGAGCTAGCAAAATTGTACCTTGAATTTTAAATTCATATCAATTTTATACCTTTTCTTAATCAACTATTGATCATTTTGACTCTCAATAATCAATAAATTTAATACTTATAACTTATATATAATCTTGTAATAAAAGACAAATCAGGCGTTATGTTTAAGAAATGAAGAGAAAATCATAAAAGTGTATTTTTTTTTTTAAATTTTTCAATTAGCATTTCATTGCAAGTTATAAGTTAGAAAGGACAAATTTGTCAATTTACATATCAAAATTATCTATGGATTTGAGAAGGTGCAAATTTGATATGGATTTAAAATTTAGAAGAATAGTTTCAAGAATATCCAAAACACAATTTTTTTTATTCCATAAACTCGAAATGCTGTGCATAAAATGGTATACATCCCTTTTTCATAAAGCAGTTAGCTAAGTAGATATGAGTGTTAACCTCAAAACACATAAAGAATAACCTTAAAAAAGGAATTAGTTATCATGCCGATCGCTCCCATGGATTGATATTCTGTCCGTTCAATTCCCTTTTTTGAAATTTTGTGTAGTAATTTGGGTGTTTTAATTCTTGGCGTTTCGAAGACAGCCAGAGACTACTCGGACAAGGCAATGAAGTTGCAAAGCGCCGGCAGAGGTTTACCTTATGAGTGATGGATAGGAGACTAATTCGTACCTGATCCGTTCTAAGCCGGTAAATTCATTGCTAAAGAGATTCATTTTTAGTTGTGTATATATATATATATATATATATATATATATATATCTGCTGATTCCTTGTCATATATCTATTTGTTTGTTAATTTCTACACTGGTGCTTGTACATATGTACATGTGTGTATGCATACATTTGCATGCAAATTTATTTGTGTGTACATATAAATTAAATTTGCATAAAAATTGATTCATATCATTACTCTCTCTCTCCCAGAAAAACACAAGGAAACAACTATCTTTCTTTATTTTTGATCCCAAAAAGGCTACTAATTCGGAGAGAATATGGCTAGCTAAACATAGTTTCGAAAGTATAATATTTTTGTTCGAAAAAGGAAACCATTTTGTGCTTCATCACAATAAAAGACAAACGTAGGAGAATAGCACAATTGGCACAGGCCACACTCTTCTGGTTGAGGCTTAGAATACTAGCAGAACTTGAATTTTATGTTGAGGTTATAATTTCTTGCTCAAGTTGCACCTTCAATAGAGTTTCAAGGCAATTTTGTCTCATTAATTAGGAGGTCGCAGGTTTCTTGAGTTTTTTTTTTTTTTTCTTGTAAATTTTTTTAGCAACGGAAGTAGAAGAACTGGGGGACATAAAAGACTTAATTGATCAATACATTTCTATCATAGTTTATGCTAGATAGATATTAAATCGTTTTCTTTTTGAATTATGACTCATGAGTAGATGAAATACATGTACATGGGAATTTTCTTATTAATATTAGATTAATTACTACATCAGTGCACTTCATGATATCATGAAAAGTCCTCAAATATGTGATGGGATTTTGAAGATTTTTTCTTGTAAATTGATTCATTATCATTCATTATTTATTGAAATAAGTTGAAAGAGAAATTTCCCCTCCTAATACCCAAAAATTCGGCACTTGTTTTTTTCAAGTTCCCTCCACTGTTGATTGGATCCTCTCTTTATCCTCTCCTTCTATTCCGAAAGTAACTATAAGAAAAACTATATTTCACGATATGTAGTTTTTGCATGTCGTTGAAAAGTACATACATGACATCTCCAACAAATATGTCGTCAATGATGTTTAAAACAATAATTAACGATACTTATACATACGTTGTATTAAAGGTCTCCTTTTAACGACAATAGTTTTATCGTCAAAGTCTTGAAAATTCTACGACACCCCTTATAGACGACATCTTAATCAATATCGTCTATAAGGGGTGTTGTAGAATCTCCAAGGCTTTGACGACATCTCCTACTTGTCATTAAATAATTTAACGATACTAAACTATTATCGTTAAAATGAGACCTTTACTACGGCATCTATATAGATATCGTTAATTATTGTTTCAAATGTTATTAACGACATGTTTATTGGAGATGTCATTGTATGTACTTTTTAACGACATTTAAAAACTATATGTCGTAAATAATATGTCGTTAAATGTAGATTTTTTTGTAGTGTGTCTTTTCTTTACTTTCTAAGTGCATCTTCGACCTTAAAATTCAGCATTTAAAATGTTGATCACAACTTGGAAATTTCCATACTATTTAAATTGAGTATTTTATTGTCAATCTAAATTAATTCCATGATTTTTATCTTATGAGTCCATATTATGGACATGAGGACATCATTAAAATTGTCCTTTATCATATATATATATATATATATATATTTAATTTAACCTCATACTTGTGACACTAAAGTGCCTTTGAGGCACATAATTAATTTATGAAAATTTAAACTACTAATTTGGATATAAGATTACATTTCATTTTATAACTTACTAAATGAGTAATTATATAGAAATTTATTGTTTAAATCTTGATTAAACTCAAGATTTAGTCCGATAAATTTCTTGAACATTACAGCTTCAGGTGTTGTTGGCGGCTCTCCCCTTTCCCAACTCCGCAAGAAAGTTGCTATGCTCTTGCCTTCTTTTCTAAGGCCTGTTCAAGAGGTTATTTTATCTATAACACAAAAAAGAGTTTCACAAGATTTAAATAGAACGCTCATAAATTGAATGACATACTTTTTCTTATAAAGTAAAACTACATTTTGCTACACAGGACTTGTTAAAGTGCAACATTAATGATCAATATATCATCATTAATAGGTAAAAATAGCAAACAAAAAGGGTTAATTATATAACTATACATCTAAGTTTTTATTACTTCTCAATTTGTCTATTTATTTATAAAAACTATAAAGGTATCCTTTAAATTTGATAAATTTGTTTCAATTTTATCTCTCGTAGATTTTTTTGACAAAAAGAACATGGAGATACATATACGTAATTAAACCTAATTTTTTTTATGAAATATATGTTTCTTTTTGATAAAAATTTGTATAAGAATATTCTAAAATTCAAAAATTCAAAATACTTAGATTCTTTTTAAAATTTGATGTTTTGTTTTAAGAATTTTTATTATTTGAATTTATAAAATATTTTTCATAACTATTTAAACGCATTTATTTTGTTTTGCTCAATTTTTTCTATTCAGAGAGATCAAATTGAAATAAGTTTATAAAATTCAAAAGATATATTTGTAGTTTCTAAATATAGAAAGGCAAATTGAGAAATGGTTGAAACTACGACGTATAATTATGTAATTAATCTAAAACAAAAATTATACCGCCGCAATAGTAGCAAAGTTGTCATCAGCCAAAACCAACAATGATAAGATATGTGAATTTTCACATCAAGCACGTTGATTTTCAAAGTCATATAATTCAGTATCCGATAACTATTTTGGCAGAAGCCCACGTGACAACTTCCTAAAAGCCTAAAATCACACTTGAGTTATTTTGGTCCCAAAAAAAAACGAGACAGAGTATTGAAGGGCAACCAGGAACCAATTGGACGCAACTGTTCCATTATTATTGTTATTATTATTATTATTATTATTATTATTATTATTATTATTATTATAGTAATCAAACATCATTCTGATAGAAATACAAGCCAAAAATATCAAAAGTCTATATAATCAAATGCAGATCGAGTTAATCAATAGTTGGTAGCCAACTACAGCACAAAGTTAGACCTGTGGATGATTTTTTTAACCTTTTTAAAAAGAAGTTTATAGTTAGATAAAAATCAATCTAGAACCAACGTTCATACTAATTAATTCAAATAATGATTGGTAGGCGTCTACTTGTATGGTTTTTCTGTTAGGATTAATTAGATAGGCATTTTTTAAATGGTTATTCTATTAGATATGCCATGACAACTTTCAGTTGGAAAGAAAGATTATGACATTAAATAACAATGACCAAGATTAAGAAAATGAGTCCGCAACTGGAAAATTGTAAGGATAAAGATTAGTACGGTTATGATCCACATACATGTTAATCAACTCAAGTTCTTGGCAGTGATTTGCTCCATAATTAATAGATTTATAAGAAGAAAAAAATTATAACGAGCAAAAACTTGAAAGTTTGCAGGTAATAAAACTCAAACAACAGTGATGGAGATAGCAGCTGCTGTAGTCCAAGCCATGACGGAGAAATCTATTGACGCTCTTGGAAGGGAAGCTTCTTATGCACTTGAGTTTAGGGGTCACTTTGATCAGACGAAGGAAATTCTACAAGTGGCCAAGAGCTTCCTTAACAAGAAGGAAATTATTAATCACAAGCTTAAAGAGGGACATGCCAAGCCAGCCTTGATTCAGCTGAGGAAACTGATTTATGAAGCTGATGACGTGGTGACAGATTGCCTAATCAGAGACGAATGCAAGGGCGATGGCTTCTCCGGTTTCTTGCGTCGGTGCAATCCATTCTTCTTGCATCAATCTGGAAAGAAATTGGTGATCATTAATTCCGACATGAAAAAACTACTTGAGGACTTA
>CAMOHE010029960.1:0-23148 GCA_946598075.1 Artocarpus hirsutus | reverse complement strand
AAAAAACAAGAAAAACAAAAAAAACAGTACACGTACCTTAAATCCTGCCAAAAAAAAAAAAAAGTGTACTCCATTTGCAGAAACCAAAAACGCAAATGCGAAAGAGAGAGATGAGTTTCTCTAAAAGAAGGCCAACGGACCACATTGCAAATTTGCGATGTAATTAATGGAAGAAAATGGCAGGTTACAAAACTTGAACGAGTTTACAATTTTTGTTTTTGTTTTTGTACGTGGTTTGGGTGGGTTTTTAGTGAACTAGAAAAGCCAGACTTATTTCTCCGTTGTTTCTCACTTAGATCGCTCAGAAAGAGATCGATCTAGGGATTACCATAAATGGACGTTATTTATAGACATCTTTGGTCGCAGAAACAGTCCAGAGGAATCTGTTCACGTGGACGCAAAGGGCTGCCACCTTATTCCAACAAATTCTTTTATGGACGTAAATGCCCCTTAAGATTTTTTAATTCCTTTTATTTGTTTATTATGGTATTTTAACTGATAAAAATCATTTTCATATCAATAAGATTATAACTTCGTCACTCACAAAATTCAAAATTGTGGGTTTTAGTTTAGTATTTAGTGTTTTTTTTAGACTGAGTCCCACTATTTTACTAGAAGCGAGTTTATAATCTTATAAGATTAAATAGGATTGCTCTTTCACTGAGGATGTTTTCTATTGGTTTGTAGGTTTAAACACAAAATATGAATAGAAATTAACAAAAAAAGATAGCAAAAAGATAATACGGTGTTTTTAAAACTTAGTTAAAATCGATAGTTTGAACTTAAATAGTGTAAAGCTCTATTACATGCTATAGTATAAAATAAAAGTAAACTACAATATAAACCTCTCACATGCAACTGCATTTTAAATAAAGTTGTTAAACACTTTATTTATACCTCCAAACAATTAAAACACAAAATTAATGTCCTCAAATTACGTTAATACAAGAAGTAACATGTCTCTTAAATATCTACTAAACACGTTGCTAACTAAATGTAGTAGTAATTGACAAATGAACAAGACTCTATAACAAATGAACGTGCACATCAAGTTCACATCTATTGTTTTTTAAGACTCTTCAAGATATTTACAAAACCTACCAAAACAACTGAACAACTAAATGAGGTCTTTTTTTTTTTTTTTTGGTTAGTGAGGACCGATTAAATTCTTCATAATGTACCTTAAGTAGTAATGGTCACTAGAATGGGTCCTCTTTTATTAAAAAAAAAAAAAAAAAAAAAGGGGGGTCATATTTATAGCCTATCAAGGCCTAATTATTAACATCAGGGGCATTTTCGTCAATTCATATGAAGTTCTTGGCAAATCCTAGAAACAAGGAAGGATGGTGCCTCAGGGTTTCACTTTTTTCTTTTTTTTTTTTGAGGGATTGACTTTGGTAATATCATAAAATGCAAACGTTTTTTTTGGCCGCACGTGCCCAGAAGAAAAGAAAAAGAAAAGAAGGGCGTGTATAATTGGTGAGAGGGGCCAAATGTGCGGTTGCATGAGTAAGCGAAAGGCAGCCGGCTACACATAATCAGTGTAGGCTTGGAGAGGTTCTTTGTATTTTCCGCCCAATTCCATTTGCTGCCCCAAGACGGAAAGGCTACTAGTAAGTGCAGCCAAGAAGCTCTTTCCCTCTTGGCTTTGGCTGCCACGGCCCCCCCTCGTGTCCTCAACACAGCTTCACCTTCTCAATCACTCAATCTTCGTGTAAGCTTGTGGAAGAAGTCCTTTACCTACACTTTTTTTTTTTAACTGTAGTAAATGGCTTTACTTACACAAAAAAATGTGAGTAACGATATAAAAATATGTAAATATTAGCTCTAAAACCTGACTTGGTAGATGACATGTTTAATGACGTGTTGTTGCCATGCAAGCTACCAAATAAGTTTGAAATCACTTATATATGGTAGTTGTTGCTGACTAGGATGCTCATGTGTTAGTCCACATGGTCATTTTCAATTGGTTGTGTGCTGGCATAGTTGATTTGAGTAGATTGACATGTGGTAGTGACATGGCAATTGATGAATGACACATGTCATGCTATGTAATCATATTTCGCTAACATGGCTATGACATGTTGACCATGATATGTCGAGTTTGACAAATATGTAGATAAAGGCAAGTACATGCGTAGGTAAAAGAGATGTCATTTTTTTCATTGTTTTTAAAATTATTAATGAAAATGTGTGAGAAAGTCATTTAAAATATACGGGTGACAGTCATAAACATGTATATGTTATGATAAATAAGATGTAGGGGTCATGAATAATAATGTTTAGTCTCAAATTAAAGACACTCGACATAATTATTGATTTTGAGCTAATATCTAATTTAACATTATGTAGGACGCTCGATATGAGCTTCTGTCCATTTCAAAACAAACCGCTTTGGTAGAGAGTGGTTTTATTTATTTAGGTCCCTCCTTTTTTTTACTTTTCAGTCTCCTCTTGCTTTTTTTTTTTTTTTTGGTCTTCATCTATTTTTTCCCTCTCTTTTAGTCCTTCCTTCTTATTTTCTTTCTTCTTTTTTTTTTTTTCCTTTAGTCCTTCCTTTCTTTCTTTTTTATAATCCTTCCTGTCTCATTTTTTTTCCTTTCATTTGTAGTCCTTCCTTCTTGCTTTAACTCATTTTCTTTACTTTTTTTTCATTTTTTTATTATATGGTCTTTAAACTTGTTTTGTGGTATTAGGCTTGCATACAGGTTGGTCGATCATGCCAAAGGTTTTTTTTTTTTGGCGCTAAAGTACTCGGTTTACTAAAATGTTGGGCGATATGTTATAAATTCATAGTAAACCAAGTGTCGGTTTGGGCCAAATTTTCAAGTTGGGTTAGGTTAGCCCAGTCAGTTTGTGGGCTTAAAAAAAGAGTTTTTCAACCTAATTGAAAGCTCTTAATTTGGAGCCCACTTTATTCTCTATTTCTTTTTGGGAGCTGTCCCAATTTTTTAAAAAACATAATGTTACTTGAATGTATATTATAGCAAAAAAAAAAAAAAAAAATTGAATAGAAATAATAAAGCAGCCTAACTAAGATTACATTCATCCAAATGAAGATAAATAAAGCTGCTTAAATGAAATTACAATCATCTATATCTAACTACTAAAAACTTCTGCTTAAAGCTTCATCCAAATACTAAAAAGTTCAATACTTAATCTAGACCACATAACAAAATAAAAGACTATCTCAATCTACCTCTATTGGCAATGTCTTTGATCCTTTTTTGACAACATTTGAAGCAGTTGTGCCCTCAAACCCAACAAAACAAATAACAAAGCAGAAAAGGAATCATTAAATTTTAAATAAATGATTGCATGAAAGTGAAAGAAATAAATTGAAAGTTCAAATATTAAAAACAATAAACACGATTCAACTTTCTCATATGTTTGGACTTTATCCAACACTTGACCAAGTTGCAGAACTTCATGGATGGATCTCATCTAGTTTTGTGTACAAACCATTGTTTCAACAATTTTGGAGCTTAGAGAACTGCAAAAAGAGTCCAAAATCCTTCCACCAGCGCTGACAGCGGATTCAGACGCCATGGTTGACAATAGAATAGCGAGAACATCCCTAGTAATTTTTTTATGAAGTCATGCACCTTGTCAAATGAAGAAGTTGAAATTTTTTTTTAAAAAAAAGAACAAGACAAAGAACAAAAAAATATTTTTTAAAAAAAAAAAATATTCCCACACATCAAAATTAAACATAGAATGCTCAGCAAAAAAATAATGAATAAAATGTTCAGCCATAAGTATGATAATAATATGCATAGATCTTCATCATATAACATGTTTTACATATCAAAATCAAACATTCAACATCACATGCACAAAAGTTGAAAAATACAATCACATTTCAAAATCAAAGATTGAACATTACATGCACATACCAAATTCGGAAAACATTTTTTCGACTACAACAATTAAATCAAAAGTATTTTTAAAAGTTTAGGTAAGAAATACACCTCTTCCAATATCTCATCAATGCACCTGCTCATTCGAATCGAAATGAAGAGAAATTGAGAAAAATGAGAGAAAAAAAAACGCATTTAGAAACTTACAAAATCAACGCAATGATCAATTTTTTTCCCTAAAAAAGATCAATGAGAAATGGCTTTTTCTTATACCTCTTCAACTCGTTTGATTGGCTCATCAGAAATGGGAAGAAATGGAGAGAAAGAAGGTAAGTGGTAATGGAGGTTGGAGAGGAAGAATCAAGATTCAAGAGGCGAGCTAGGGTTTGATGTGTGTGGATGAGAGATGGAAAGAGTGTGGCTGTAGGGTTAGAAAATGAAGAAACCTTAACAGTGTGTTTAGTTGGAGGCAGAGATGGAGGGAGGGAGAGGGATGAAAGGAGAGAGGTGGGAGGAGAGATCAAATCCTTTCTTTGGTTAGAGGGAAGAGAGGAAAAAGAGGATAGATGGATGGATGAGCTTTCCTCTTAGGCCCACCAAACCACTCCTTTCAATGATGGGAGGATCCACTAAATCCACTCTATTTAAATTTGAAAAGACTATTTTACCCTTGATAAAATTATTAGTAGATAGTAAAAATGGACAATATACTAATTAGACAAAAAACTATCATAAATTTTTTCAACTCTCCCTCCTTCTTACCAAACAACTTGAAGGATTATTATAATCTTTTCTATCATTCATATTTCCTGCCTATCCAACTCTATCTATCCTTCTTACTCTCCATCTCTCCTACCAAATAGAGCCTAAATCTATAACAGATCTCTTATATTATATATATTTATTATTCTTTTTAACTTTTTTTTTTAAAGTTTGGATCAGATCAGCCTAGTTCGTGTATGGGATTTAGGAACCTATAACCGCTTTAGAGTAAAGAGAACCGATTGACTTCAGCTCAATTTTCCCTAATTTTGAGTAATTGGAGTCTCGTAAGATAGTATATTGTTAAGAGTCTAGCTTTTCAATTTGTAGCTGAATGACATCGAAGGTACTTAATAGATAAATAATAGGAGAATATTTTATCTATAACTATAGGAGCCTGATAACATATATCTATTAGGTTCCAACGCTAGCTACCGAATGGGTGAAGAGCGATTTCTATAGGTAGCACTACCTCATTAAATTCAGCCACAGAATGGGTGAAGAATGGTTCTCTATCTGTGAGGATATACCAATCGAGCCAAGTGGGGCATGATGAACGTGTACCACAGTCTAGTTGGATTGTTGATACTAGGTGCAGTCCAAGTAGACTATTGGGGGCCTATTGCATGCTATTATCCTATTCATTTAATTAATTCCAAAAAAATAGTTGTTCCAATAAAGTTTGGGATCTTAGATAAGTAATTATCCTAACGGTATTTGAATAGAGGATAATTATTATTCATAGTTATTTAAATTAGATGATTTTTAGAATCATATTATTCTAATTTAAATTGGAATTATCCTATATAATGCAAAAATTATAATTTCCAATTCTGTGTCTGGACAAAACTTTGAACTGCATCTACAGAGGCATGGCTTGCACCAATAGGGAAACTTCCCTCTAGGTGGTGTGAACTACAGGGAGTGGTAGGTATGTACATCTATTAAACTTAGGAGATAAGTTTTGTAAGTTTTCGAGTTTCAATAGAATTCCTCCCACACAAAGACCTTGGATCTTCATTTATTCTTGAATTGTCTAAGTACAAACTCTTAAAAGAAAGAGCTCTAATCACTTCTCTTTAGTAATTTGTGGTTTTTGTGCATATTACATAGTTAAAAAGAGAAATCCCAAAGTAGACATTATGTCGAGTTCTGTGTACGCACACAACATTTTGCTGAAGGAGAATAGCGTCGAGATCTATGGTGAAGATTCAAACATTCAGTCAAATGTACAGAAACTGGTCTACAAGAGGTATAAATTAATTATAAATTGTTGTTCATAACATCATGAGTTCATATCTTTACAACTAAAATTTTTGAAGGCGACAACTCTCGATGAACTAGTTGTGGCGTTGTAAGTCACAAACAAACTCAATTTTTCTGGCATCGCGATTTCATAATCGCCGCAGACTCATGCAACATGTTTGGCTTTCTTTTTTGGGTTTGTTGATGTCATTCCAGTTGGAGGGAGAGGGGGATAACTTATTGATTTGAGATATTAAGCTTACTATTAGGGTTAGAATTTTGACTTGAGGTTGATTTGGGAATTTTCAAATGGTTGATTTATTTTTTTTTATTTTTAAAGAAATTTTGAAAAATAAAAAAAAGTTCATTATATTAAATAAATGGTAATTAGTTGTAAATAAATAATGTACTAAACATTTTTAGGTATTTTGTAAATAATTTATTAATCAGTTTGGAGAAGAAAATGTTTACTAATTTCTATATTTGATAAATACTCTTTTTTCGTAGTAATAAATAAATTACTTATAAATTTTTATACTTAATAACTGCATATTTACCTTATGTTAGACTTCATATTTACCTAATGTTAGTCGTGACATATGATAGATTATCGATTATAATCTAGTAGATTCTTTTCACGACCAATAGGGTCAAATTTAAGAAAATAGAGTCTTTTACTGTTGACCAGTCTACTTACGAGCATAAATCCTGAACACCAACATAGGTGTAATAAATCCCAAAATAAGGTTCCAACGTGGAATTCCTCCAAATATTTTAAAAACAGGTTGTTTGTCTCTCATTGGAAACAAAAATAAGAAAAGCCTTTTAGGAAAGCACCAGAATGGGCTTCGGAAGTGGAGTGGGGGACAATGGCCTAGATTTCATATGATCTAGGCATCAATTAGGTTGCATACCATTTTTGAAGTGTAGTCAGTAATATGTGAAATTTTGATGTGACAAAAGGAGTATATTTAATAACAATAAGAAAATTACATGTTGTTTCACACTTTTAAAGAATGTGCTTGTTCAAGCTGTACTAAAAAAAAAAGTTGTGCCACTCTAGTGAGCTTTACACTGTTTGTGATTAAAACTCTAAAGTTCTAACCAAGGACAAAGATGACAGATGAAGGGAGCTCTTGTCTTTTTTTTATTAATCTATATAGACATAGCCCCTTAAAAAATTTAAAATTTAATCTTATCATTTAAAATTAAGGATATACCACTCTCTTATAATTTTTTATGGAAGGTTAATTTATCAAAAAAAACCTCAATACATTTTACGTAAATACTAGCTTATTTCTTTGTGTAGCATGATTTGATAAGATAAATATCTTCTGTTTTTATGCCAAAATGATTTGCTCTTAAACTTTGATAAGAAAAAGTTATAATATTATAATTTTCTAGATATAAAGTATCCCAAAAGATTTTATGTTGTAGAGCTTATTGTACTTTATGATCAATATTTATATTGTCAATATATGTTCTAATTAACAGTGTCAGATTATATAAAAAATAGTTCAAATAGGAAAAATAACTTATATTTAATAATTTATCAACTTTTGATATTAACCTTAATTTTAATTGTGGAGAGGTTATTTTTTGTTATGAATATTTTGAAGAATTGACTGTACGATTGAAAGTGACATCTGTTGATGAATGATACTTTACTTGTATCAAGAAAAATATCTTTAATAGCTTTAATAACAAGGCTATAATACAACTTTTTTATGACATTAGAACTTGTTGGGGACGATTGCATTGCGTTAATAATTGTCGACTTTAATTAAACGTTTGACAAAGCTTATGAGCCAATTTTTGCTTTAGTTATTAGCGTCTCGAGAAAAATTTTTGGCTCCATCACTGGTTCCAACTACTCTCTTAAACACCTCTTACATGTCTAAATTGTGTCACATTAAACATGTACTAGACATGTGTCATATTTATGGAAGGTAAGTTTTAAAATACTGCCTTTATGAAAATTCCCCACTTACAATTATCTTGAAATGCTGTCCTAATTCACACAAGTCTGGTGATTTGTATACACTGGGCTGAGAACCTTATGGCACACTCTGATGACATCGAGATTGACTGGGCTCTCATATGATCGTGTGAAGTAAAGCCCAAAACTACCCCCACATAACATGCTCTACTAAAGAAGCCAGTGCGTCATACTACATCGACCAATAACAGGCATTTGATAAGATGATTAAAACAGTTAGTTAGAACTATTTTTATTATAGTATATAAAAGTTTTACACTGTAATGATTTTTTTTAATTGCTACTATAACATATAAAAATTTTACATTATTTATAACTGAAAAAGTAGTTTAGACCATATTTACTAAACACTACATAAATTAATAAACTTAGTGCATGTACCATATTATAAGAGACTACACCAATCATGTTGTTACGAATCATCCGGTGGGTATCAGGGAGGGAAAAAAATCTTGTTATGGGATGATGCAGATTTTCACCAGTACCAGCACTAGCACCTTTTTTTTTAACCCCTCTAATTTAGGTTAAAAAAAAAAAATAAAGGCGGAAATGAAACGTGTATGTCACTATCTCAGACACAAATGTGATCATATGAGGGCTCCTTAGGTTTGGCCGAATCACCATCCGGAGAAGGAAAAGTCTTCTTGGACCGAACGATCTGCAAAAGTGCCCGCACGCTTTTTTCAGTGTCTCTTTAAGCTGTGTGTATAATTATTGGCCTCCCAACGCGCGCGCACACACACACACATGTTTATCCAATGAACTGGGTGTCCAATGGGACTTTGTGAAGTGGCAAGACAAGAGCAAGAACAATTATTTGGTTCCTTTAAAAAAGTGGTCGCTTGCCCATTTGGGTCTCTCCATGTGCCCCCATGAGAGGACATCTCTCTCTCTCCCCCACTCTCTTTCTCTCTCTTCAGCACTATCTGCCTAGAAGGAATGATCTAGCTTGAGCCACTTGGCATGTTTGATTGGAATAGGACACATCTTTGTAGGACTAGTGAGCATCTTCTAAAATTCCAAAAAAAAAAGTCACTTTTATTTTTTGAGTGGACTATGATTGGTGCAATTTGATGCGGGCAAAGCGAAAAATGGAGATAATAGTTAATCTGCTTTTTAAAGCCCCTTTCAAAGATGGTTCCATTGGATGCATGGGAACAAAGTTATTAATTTGTTGCCCCAAGAGAAGGAAAAAGATTGCTAAAACGGTCAGTTGGCTTCTGTTGAGAATGAAATGATTGATATTTTAGTGGTTGGAAGTTGACTCTTGGCTAACTGCCTCGTTTGAGCAATTATCTCTCAACAAAAAAGAGAAATTGGATTTGCCTTGTTCTCCATTGAGAATTGAATAGTGGAGCGTATACAAACTGAATGAAAAGAAGCCAACTGGCCAAGCGGCTGATACTTTAACCTTTTATGTCAATTTTTTCACATTTATTTCCAACAAAGATTGCCTCTTTTTAATAATTGATATTTGGAGAATTCTACGATTTATTTAAACCCTAAGATAACATTAATATCATAATAAATTTAATACAATAAGCATGTAACGATTCAAAACCTCGTCTTGTTCGTATAGTATTTTTTGTGCTCATCTATCATTTCATTTTTTTTTTTTTGCGCTAACTGTTGCCCATCAAATGAAAGAACACAACCAACCTCTTTTCTTGCAAAAATAGATACTTTAACGTTAGATTTATAAGGTGTTTGAATTTGTTTGAACTCAAAATTCTCCTGTATTAAAGTATAAAGTTTTTATATATTATAGTGTTATTGAACTAATTAATTCACACTAATACCTCTAAACATACAAAATCCATTAAAAAATAGCATTTTCATATGAAGTCGCTAAAAATTTGCTATTAACTTCTACAAGTGGTTTTCTCATTTATTCAAAGAAGACGACATTGGAACAATGAACGTGGCACAAAAGTCGAATCTGAGTGCACTAACCGCGATAATGACACAAGTATATCCTTCTGCCTTGGGCCCAAAGACAAGTACTAGCATACCTTTTTATCGGACCTAACTCGAAAACCAAGCTCGAATGCTGCCAAAAAACACTTTTTTTTGTTTTTTTTTTTTTGTTTGTGTGTAAACAAAAACAAATGTGGTTAAAGCATATGCTTCAATATTTAGGTTCAAATAAATTTAAATGATTTAAGCAAAAATAAGTAAATAAATAAATTTGACTTGTCAGTTTGGCTTGAGCCATCTTCCAAGCTAGAATAAGATTCTTATTTTGTTTGGTCAATCCAACAATATAACATTGTTAACCATAAAAAGGCCATTAACATGCTTAAACTGTACTCTATTTAAAGTCGAGGGAGAAATTCAGATCACCTCTACATGGGTCCGTTGGGATAGATTTTGCTTTTACTTTTAAGTTGCTAAAGGAAAAAAAAAAAAAAACCAAAGTTTAGACTTTTAATTGTTGTTTGGATGGTACATGAAAAAAATACTTTTTGATTTCAAAAAGCTATTAAATCTATTTGTTTAAATAAGTCAAAACTCTTATTATTATAAAAAGAATGTAATACAAAAATATGGATGAAATAGGTTAAAAATGAGAATAATTCTCTTTATAAGCACATTTTCTATAAACATCAAAGAGGTAGCTTATCCTAAAAGAATTTATAAAAGTAAAAAATTCAATAAGTAGGTTCATCCAAATAAGTCTTAAAGTAAATTAGGACAATAACAAATGCTGTTTATTTTAAAGCTATTTCAAATAGGACGATAGCATATTCTCAAGCATCAAAGAAGAGAAAAAAAAAATAAAAAAGATACAAAAATGGGTGGTGATTTGAAAAATTTCAAACTTTTATACACTTGAGTCCACGACTCTATTTAGGGATGGCAATGGGGCGAATTTGGGGTGGGGTAGTCTTCCTGACAACCCGCCCCCGCCCCCACCCCATCAACCTGCTAGGCGGGTTTTTCCATCACGGGTTCGAGGTACTTATGATATCCCGTTTACTCAATTAATTATTTTTATAATAAATAAATAATTAATTAATTAAATGACACACCAATATAAGACTATAAGTTAAAAATGAAAAAATATATATATTTTTGAATTTTATAGATATTATATAGTATAACATTATACTTAAAATTATATATTATAGCATACGATATGTAATATACTTAATTTAAAAATATAACATAAATTAAATGAGGCAAATAAATGGGGAATAGGATCCAAGACCTTTATACCTGTCCTAGCCCCATAACCTGTGACGGGTTATGCTACTAGCCCGTTTATTAACAGGTTTTTCCCATTCCGTTTAAGACAGATCTCTACAAATAAATAGGTTCGTGGGCAAAATTGTCATCTCAACTCTATTGTACATAAATATTATAAACTGAACTGCCAAGTTGAAAATGCTTGAAAGTTGCTTTCTTTCGAGCATAAATTGTTGACCAAAACCGAGCTTGAGGCATAGAATAACAGTTGATGCCGTTGCTATGGATAAGACTACATAACATGATCTGCATAAGCATCCTAACATGTTACATTGACTAAATTGTAATGAAAATATAAAATGGAATTTTTTTTAAATCATCCTTTACATACAAAAAAAAAAACAAAATGTTGTAACGCGTCAAATTATTTGTCCACTAGTAGGTTAAGATAAATGTTACAGGTCATGCTTCTAGAAGAATTCGTTAAAGCGACAAAAACATGGTTACGTTTGGTATGCCTTGCACGTTGTAATCTCTGGATATATACTCTTTTTCTGGTTGCAATGCCTTGCTTTTTATTTATTTTTTATTCTTGGTCGGTGAATAATAGGTAAAGATGATTATCCCAAGTTTAGGAAAAGTCTAGTGATAGCAGTGCGACCTTTTCATTGTCAGATATAAAAACCCGGTGGGTGTTTAGGAGGGTGATGGAAACCAGTAATGAGAACCATTTTTATTATAATATATGAGAATTTTATACTGTAGTAATTTTTTTATTATTACTGTAATATGTAAGAACTTTTTACTATTTATAACTGAGTTTGTGATGAGAACAAAATTATGAGAACTATTGCCAAACACTCTTTTGAGATTGCAATTTTAGGATTATAAAAGGAAAAGACCGGTAAAAATTGAAAAACATCTCTTTTTTTTTTTTTTTGGGAGAAAAACATATTTTAATAAGACATAAAAAATAATAAAAATAACAACTAATAACATATTATTTTTTAAAATATATTAAGATTATTTTCATAATTTCCTCTAAACTACATACTATATTTCATTTAGCCCTTCCATCTTTTAAAACTGAAAAAACACCTCTTGAATTATAAAAAACCAATCAGTTTATCACTTTTGTTCAATTTCGTCTATATCCCTATCGAAATTGCTTACACAGCTCGTAACTAAATATTAACAAATATATTAAAGTTCTAATTAAATCTATAAAATTAATTAAATATAAAAATAATAAAAAATTTTAGTTTTATTTATTTTTCTAAAATTTTCTCTTCCTTCCTTCTCTCTTTTTTTTTCTTTTTTTTTTTTTTTTTTTTTTCTGTAAGCGGCAAACCCAACCCCAACTAACCCCAACTCCCCGTTGAGCACCACCCCGTCCAGCGCACTATCGTCGGCCACGGCCCACGCCCACCCGTCGCCCCACCTTTTAAGCCCTTTCTCTCTCTACTGTAAAAACCCAAGAACCTTCAGAGCAAAAAAAAAAAAAAAAAAAAAAGCCCAAGAGCCATATAAAAAAGGCCTAACCCCTAAACCCAGCCTGCTCTCACCTCGCCTACCACCCTCCCACCTTGCTCACTCGTTCGCCCACCTGCCATCGTTTGCCCACCCCCCGTCGCCACCTGATCATTCCATGCCATCCCCCGTCGCCACCCGCTATCATTTGTCCACTCCCCAGTCGCTCCACGCCACCCAGATCAAGAGAGAGAGGGAAAAGAGATAGAAAGAGAAGATGAAAAGAGAGGAGGGAGAGATAGATCGAGAGATGGAAGAGCGAGAAAAAGGAGGCGAGGAGAGGAAAAAATCTGAGAAAAAATTAAAAAAACATGAAATGTTTTTTATTATTTTTTATTATTTAATTATTTTTTATTTAATTAGAATTTTAATATATTTGTTAATATTTAATTGGATGGAAGGGAGCAAATTGATCTATTTTCTGCAGTTTGGGGGGAGGGGGGGTGTTATTGTTGGTTCTGAAACATTGGAGCAAAGTTAAACCAGGTACATTAATCAAAGGAGAATTATAAAAATAATCCAATATTTTATAGAATGGTATGACAAAACCTACATTAGAGCTCTTTTTTAAACTGTTGTATATATATCACGTTTATCAGTTATATATACATATATATATATATATATATATCATTTTGATGTGCTTTTTGACTAAATATAATGTTTAGAAACATGCATTACTAGTAAAAATCTTTATTATAGAAAGTTCAAGGTTATTTTGATAAATACTGTTTTGGAGGATTGTTTTTCAATTTTATCATTTATGTGAAAAAATTTAAAACATACTACTTTTAACAAACATAAAGACAATATATTGTTTCTAAGTATTTCAGGTTAGGGTTAGACGTATATAAGTTATTTAAGGATATTTTGACATTTTTAACTAAAAGAAATTGTATACATCAAAAGAAGAAAAAAAAATTATAGAACATAATAGCAATAATAAAAAATAATATACCACTTAATTTACTAAAAAGTTCATGTCAATTATATTAAAGCTATATAAGAAAAAATATAAAATAGTAAAGTTGTACCAATTAGAGCTGGACCAAATGAGTCGGCTAGAGGCTCACCTCTTTAGCCTGGTGCTCGACTTGACCTGCACAAGTCTTGAGCCAACCAACCCGAGCCTAAGTCTTTAGCTTGACACTATATAGTCCCTTTGCCTTTAAAATATAATTTACATATTTTAAATGCAAAATATGCAGGCTAGGCTGAGCTTTATTATATCTCATCTAGACCAGACCCAATCCTAATCCACTTTTTTATGTAAGTTGGGTCAGGTTGGGTGGCATATTTTATGAGCCTTAAAAAAATATAACAAATCAAAATTCACATAATCATATATTTACATAACATTGGTAGAGTTTTTTACTATCCTACTGCTACATAATTCTAAGGAAGGGAAATCATTAGATAAATACTTTGACGTCATACCATCTAATTACAATTAACCCATTTTGGTGGGAAAAAATTATGAAACCGTTTGGAATATAGTTGGAATCAAATATTTGAACTTAAACGATTGTAATAGTTTAAATATTTAGTGAAAATTATCGTAACAAAGTTTGAAAAAAAACCTTTTTGGTTCCTTTGTATCCCTTAATGATTTCCATCCACTATGAACCCAGCACGTGGCTGTCTAGCCGCCGTTGACATCGTTTGAAGTTTGAACAGAGAAAGAAGAGAAACGACAAAAAGAAAAACAGTAACGCAAGGGAATATTTGTCTTTTGGTGGTATTGGGACAGACTATAGTGGTGAGTAGTCAGATTGAATCTGGTCCGAGTTGTGGTGAGTGGCGAGGTTGAATCTGTTCCATTCGGACCAAAACAAAAGTTGGGAGCTTATCTGAATTCTGAAACTTTTTCATGCGTTCTCGTATGAATTGGTAATATCTTCAATAGTACCAACCCATATTCCAAAAGGAGAGAGAGAGAGAGTGAAAAATTTCAGTCATTTTTTTCCCCTTGGTTTCCTTTAGAAACAAGTTGTTGATTACCACTATTCAGCCAAAAAAAAAATAATAACAAATGATAAAAATAAAATGTCGTTGATACTTGATAACCATGGGTCCACTGAGTAATTGCTCTCACATTATTGGCTCAAATGTCATGATAGATGTATTAGAAAATGGAAATCACCAAAAGAGGAAATAGTATGAAATTTTTGTCTAAATCCAAAGTAGTAGTTGCCGAAGACTTGGAGACCATAACACTACTTACCGATGTTAGGTGTCGTGGTAAATAAACAAATAAATTTCTCAGACAATGAACAAGCAAGTTGCACCAACACCCATCACGTTAAGAACTAACATTTATGACATTTCTAATCTAAGGAAAAAAAAAAGAACAAAAATTCATGATTTGGGGATATGCTAAATAATATCCTTATCTTTCTTCAAAATTGGCCACTATAGTTTGGATGGCCTTTCACATACTCTCTCCCTTCTATCTGCACTACAAGAAATAAGATTATTTAAGAAGGCATTTGTGTCATGCTATCCAATAACAACCATTTTCTAAATTTAAAGCCAGCCAATAATTTATCACATAAAACTTAATTAAACTATTTTTCATCGATAAAAAAGGACTTTTCTATTGAAAACACCACAGGTAACATACATTTTGAAATTATTAGGTATTTTATCAAAAAAATTTTTAATATAAAACATTTGAGAAAATATAATAATTAGTGGGTCCTACCAAACAAATTACCCAATAAATAATGGATACATTTGATAACTCTGTATCAATTATATACTTGAAACTGTTATAATATAAAAATTTTACATTTTAAAATATAAAATAAAAATAGACTAAAAAGTAAAATTATTACATATTAAAAATTATTTTAACTTTTAATTTTAATTTTAGATGTGCTACCCAACACATTCAACAAGAAATCATCCAAGCATCATCTTGCACTTATCAAATTTTGACTAAAAACAAAAGAAATCCCTCCACTTACAAAAACTCAGCGTGTTCGTAGGTGGTGGGACAGCACCGCATCAGTCACGTCCACTAAAGTTAAAAAGGAAACCCCACTAGGCCTAACCCAAAAAAAACCAACGGAGTAGACAGGCCGTGACAAAAAACACTATCACCATCTTGTAACGCTAAATAAATCCCCATAGAATTGAAATTAAAAAAAAATAAAAAAAAAAGACAAAGATAAGGTAGTTTATCTATATTTTATAAGGTTAAGGAGATAGCTAACTTAATGTTTATTGAATTAAAATATAACCTTAATTTATAAAAATTTTATAAATATTTTATAATAATATTATTAAAATTATTTATATATAATTATATAGTATAAAATATAACATCATTAAGATAATTATTATATGATTGAAGATATTTTAAAAATATTTTAAAGATATTTAAATATTGTGTTAAGTTTTAATTTATATCAATAATTTAAATACGTACGGCAATTTTTTTTATTTTATATAGCCAAGCCAATAAAATGGACCCAAGAGAAGAGTAGAAGCTTTTGGCCTTTTTCACGTGCAAAATAAAATAAATAAATAAATAAAGTTTAAAATGAACACAGTCGGTGGGAGGGTGGATTTTGGATAGACCGCGGGGCTACGCTATGACAAGCTAATATTTGTGGGTCAATAGAAGATTGGTCTAATTATATTTATTAAATTAAAATATAACTTTAATTTATAAAAATTTTACAAATGTTTCATAACGATATTATTAAAATTATTTATATGTTATTATATAATATAATATGTAATATTATTAAAATAATTATTATATCATTAAAGATATTTTAAAAATATTTTAAATATTATGTTAGATTTTAATTTTATAACAATAATTTAAACATGTATTTTAATTTTTTTTAATATTTATTTTATTTATATATTTGTTTCCTATAATTTTCATTTTTATTTTTTGGGTCATATATTATTTATTGTTTTTTCTTTTTCTTTTTTTGGGCAGTTGCAAGTTGCGACAAAGGGTGGGGCTTTAATTTATCCCTCTCTGCAAGGGTCCTCTTGCTTTGCGACGCTCTTGGATCCTCATTCTTAGAGAGAGAGTCTAGAAAGAGAAAGATAGAAGAAGAGTAGAGAAGAGAAGGAAGAAAAAAGAATGAACTGCGGTGATTCATACGGAGCAATGGAGGTTCAGTACATACGTAGGCACCACAAGCACCAGCCCAGAGAGAACCAGTGTACCTCCGCCGTGGTCAAGCACATCAAAGCCCCTGTTCAACTCGTACGTTCTTCCTTCTCTCTCCTCTCTCTCTCTCTACCGAACGATCGCACCGTCTTTTTTTTTGGTTTTCGGATAACTTTGAAACTTTCCGTTTGACCTCGTTGTTCTTCTTTGAAGATCCGCTGAATTCCGCCGTTTTCTTCCATCTAGGATTTCTTTTTTGGGTTCAAGGATGTTAGGATTTTTTTTTTCCCCTCAACAAAGGTTGTTCTTTTTGTCAAAGTCAACGGACTTTTTTTTTTTGGATAAGATAATATGATTTTTGGTTGGTCTATGTCACGTGTGGATGTGGGAAGATTTTTGGTGATTATGGTAATAAGTGGATTAATTTATGGTTTCATCGCTGGTAAATAATAAGAAGAATTGGAAACAAAAATGGAAACTTTTTTTTTTCATCATTTTATGTGTTTTTTTTACTCTTTTAATCTTTTTTTTTTTTCAAGATAAGAAAAAAGGGGTTATTTAATAATTTGTTGCTATTTCTCAGCAATGATACAGAGAATTGCAAGCGTTTTGGAAGAGATCTAGAACAAATTTGTAGATTGCCCTTTTTTCCCCTTCACTTTTGGTTCTGTCTTCTTCTTCTTCTTCTTCTTTTTTTTTTTTTTTTCCTTTTTAACAATCTGTGTAGGATGGTTGGTAAGTTGCCTATGTGGCTAAAGTGGTTACTCTTTTTTTTTTTTTTCTTCGTTTTTTAATAATAATAATTAGGTGTGGTCATTGGTAAGGAGATTTGATCAACCCCAGAAGTACAAACCCTTTGTTAGCCGGTGCATCATGCAGGGAGACCTCGGAATTGGGAGTGTTAGAGAAGTGGATGTTAAATCTGGGCTTCCTGCTACGACCAGTACCGAGAGATTGGAGTTTCTCGATGACGAGGAGCACATTCTCGGGATCAAGATTGTCGGTGGTGATCACAGGCTAAAGGTATTGACTCTCCGCATTTCTTATTTGTTACTGTTATACCTCTTTTTGTAGATTTGAGATTTCCACATATGAATGTCAAGGGCCCAATTGGTGAAAAATGTTCTTGTGGAAATACAGAGTTCACTACAACTTGCTAACTGAAGTATCCCAGAAAAAGGGAAAAGAATAGAGAGAGAGAACTTAGAAACAACAGTATAATTTTACTTTGGTGATTTGCTCTTAGGCTTGCCATGTCTTTTTTTTTTTTTTTGGCTTTTGAGTCTCTCCATGTCATTAGTGGAAGTGGACATGCACATGTATAAGTAGGATGTGCAGTGCATGTAACTAATGGTCGATTGGAGCTTCTTGAGGAATGATAGCGGTGGTCCTTGAACAATAGACATAGCCATTTTTCATTTGATGGGGCCTAAATGTGTAGGTTTCTTCAATTAGCTTGTGAGTGCTTCATAATGGTAGGGTGTCAAGCACTTTGATTCAATCCAATTGGTTTGAATCAAAAATAGCGTAAAGCTCTCACATGCTACAGATTAGTGTGCCAAACACCCTAGCAGTTCTGCTGTGCACGTATGGGCCAATGAATGGAGAGCCTATGGTATTGCTCCTTAGAGACCGCACTTAACAGTTTTTAGAATATTTTTCATGATAAATTTTCTAGGGATAGAATTGTGAATGTTCTCTATTATTGACACAACAAAGGGCCATGGCCTGCTTCTAGTAGCTGTTCTAATATGTATTATTCTCTTAAATTGTCTCACAACTGCTAGTAACATGAATTTGCTGCCGCTCTATTGTTTGTAATGTCTTCAGTGATTTCTTATTATTATGTTGTCAGCTGAAAGCATTCCAATCATGTTTCCCTATGCTCTACAAACTGCAGAATTACTCGTCAATTATTACGGTTCATCCCGAGGTCACTGATGACGGGAGACTGGGGACGCTAGTTATCGAATCCTTTGAGGTGGACGTCCCCGACGGAAACACTAATGATGAGACATGTTACTTTGTTGATGCCTTGATCAGGTGCAACCTCAAATCCCTGGCTGATGTCTCCGAGAGGATGGCTGCAGGACAGAACTGAGCCTATCAACCAATAATGGTATTTGGGGAATGACACGGGAATTCATGACTATGGGTAGGCTTTTGGATCTCGGATGCTATGTTAGATATGGGTAGGATGTCTCTCCACTTTTTAGGAGTTTTTGGATACACTGCTGGATTTTGTTATCGCCTTGTGGGGTTCCTTTCATTCTCTTCTCATCTGCTCTGGCGTTGCATTTCTCACCTTGAAAAAAAAAAAAAAAAAGTACTGCCGGGTTCTTACGTCTTTGGATGTCCAAAGGATGGTAAGCTTGTTCGCATAGGTTATTTCTTAAGTGGAAATAGGGAGTCCTTATGACTTACAATGTTCATGAGCATGGCGCTACCAACTTTAGTATTACTCTTTGGTCTGTAAATAGTGTTGGAATTATGCGGTACCTATGGACATTGGACTGGGGTTTTCATCTTGTAGGTTGCAGGAAACATTCAGTGGGAAAACCAGCGCTTCTTCCAGTCGTTTGTTTTGTATATACTACAATCTTAATAAATTATTGTAATTGCTTTTGTTTTATTCTATTTATTGCGGTTTCTGATGAAAATTACATCTCTTGGTTATTTCTCTCTTCAAGGGGTTCTCACTTTTGTCACCTGCTCTTTCTTGCAACGTTTATGATACTCACTTAAGGCTGTCCAACTTTGATTTAGTAGTATTCTTAAAACACATAACTCAAATAAAAATATTTAGAATCACCACAATTCGAATCCGTATATCAAATGGGCTTGTAATCTCTTGTAGCAAGTGCAGGAATTTCTACGTAACTGGAAGGGGCATCTTATCTGCAGGAGAGGAGTGTGCCTCATCAGATATTTGTTGGTTCTCACGCACCATTCTTTTGCCTGGATTAGCCATTAATAACAATGATTCCAGCAAAGCAGCATTGTGATCTAACTTCTAAAGAAAGAAGAGTAGGGACGGTCTTCATTAGTTTTCATGGAAATTTCGTTCAATTGAAACAAATGTTGTCGTTTTTATTTTTCTTTTTTTTTAATACAATGCCGTTTTGAGCCATATTCTCTAAATTCAAGCTATACACCATCCATCTATTCTTCTTTTTTTTTTTTGTTGGAATTCACAATTCAGAGGTGAGAATTTAAATTTTATATTTATGGTGAAGTTAGATGTAGATTTAAACTTTAAATCACAATATTTGATTTAGTGGTTATCGGTGATATCATTTTAGATCTTATATTTTTACAAGATTAATATAATTAAAGATCTATTTTGATAAACAAAAAAGTTGAGCCATTGTTTTTAGTAAGGAACGAGAATTTGTTTTTTTGGCTCTTTTCGATTGGCGTGCACGTTATTCTATAAAGAATTTAAAATCGAAAGGGAAATAATTTTAACTTTTTCAAAACAACCTTTTCTCCAACATGTTGTATTCTAATTGATACACTAACAAGCTTGTTATCAATATGTTCGTCGTTTGTCTAAAATTTTTCAGATGTTTTCAAAAGCTACAGGTCTTCAAGTAATCAAAGAAACACACACGCATATAACAAAGCTAACAGGTAACGACAATCAGATTACGATATGACTTGTGAATAAGTAGACTAGACTACCACTACTATAGGAGGAGATATAAGCATAACTGGGTGTTTGAAAGAGTAGCTTAAACTATCAGTTTAGGTTTAAAAACTATATCATGTGAGAGTTTAGCAGTAGCTTGTGAAAGCTTTATACTATTCACAATTTAAAAATTACCCTTTCAAACACCACATTTTAATATTGAAATATAACATGATAGGATGGTTTTTCCTATCTAATATTAAAGTATGGTATTGAGGATGGTTTTTCCTATCTAATATTAAAGTTTAGCATTGACGTAGTAATTTGATAGTATATTGGAGATGCTTGTAGTTGACATGTGTGCATGTGTGTGTGTGTATTATAAGATGCAAGATCGAACCCATCTTGTCTAGACTTACCCTACCCTAAGGTATGTTGTTTGATCCAGTAATCATTGGCAAGTAGACAAGTGTTCTTCTTGTCTTCGTAAGAAAACTAATTTACAAAATATAGAAAAATGAGAGCGAATGTCTTCAACTGTAAAAAAAGTGTGGATACCCCATCTACTATTCATGTTTTGGTTGTCCAAAATAAATCATTTTGGGTTTCTTTTCTTTTGGATTTTATATTCTTTAAAAAAATCATTCTTTTTATTTTTCTTTTTCTTTTGCTTCTCTCTTTTTTTTTTTTTGTTTTGTCATCATGTGTATCTTAGTACTTTCCCTCATCATTTTGTGCTTTATCTTTTCTTTTCCTTTCTTTTTTATTAATCTTTTTTTATACTTTTTTTGGTGTTCTATTTGTCTACCATAGTCTCATGCTTAAATTTTTTTCTTTTTTAATTCCACCATTTTAGTGCTTAACTTTTTTTAAACTCTATTTATTTATCATTGTCTTTTACAAACAGTATTTATTTTTCCCTGTTTAATCTATTGATTTTTTATCTCTTTTTTTTAGGGGCTTTACTTTTTCTCCTTTTTACTTATTTGGTGTCTTACCTTAATCTATATTTTTCTTTTTTTTTTTCCTTTTAACTCCTTTTGTTTACTATTGACTTTTACATCCAGTGCTTTATTTTTTTCTCTCTTCTTTAATTTTTTTCCCTTTGTATATTTTTTACTACATTTATCTATTGTAAACTTTTGCCCCCCAATATTCTCCTATATGTTCCCTTTTAGTTCCTTTTTAATTTTTTCTCTATTTTAACTTTATTTATCTATCTCATAGATTTCTTAAATCTCCAATATCAACTATCTCTAAAATAATCTCATTATTTGTGATCAGTTATGACTTATAGTAAGATTAGTTCCTTTTATTCTTATTATGATCATATTTATGTGTGTATGTCTTAATGTTTTTGAGTTTAGTTAAATTAAAGAACTAAATCAAAATTTTGTCTTGATTAATAAAGTATATAATTTTGGCTCTATAATCTATAAACTATATATTCTAAAACAAGAACTAGCATGATGCATGTCGTGAGAATTTTAAAAAAGATAATGTAATGAAAAATAATTTTGGAAAAAAATCTTGAAAAATATATATTTGAAATAGAAATTAAATTGTCTCCCATTTTTTTCCTTTTCAAAAGAATATTTTTAGATTTATTTGTTTCTTTTACTATTTTATTTTTTGTAAAACCCTACCTAGTATACTCATGCCAAAATTACCACATTACTAACCAAATTCAATCTATATATTTCATAAATTTCAAGGTAGTTAAATCCAAAATGATTGTCGACGGTTAAAATAAAACAAATGCATATCTTTATAAAACAAATGCATATCTTTAGAGGTTATTTGTGTAACTTTTTTTTGAATCTTTAAATAAAAATGTTCTTGTATTAATTCTTTTATTCATAATCTGTTATAAAAACTTCAATTACTAGTTAATGAGTGTATCGCACGTATTCAAACTAGTATTCTACAAAAGAAAAAAAAAAAAGAAGCCGCCTCAAGGATCGCCTCTCTTGTGGGAAGCATTATTGAAGTTTGTAATAAAAATACAAAGACAAAAAGGAGAAGAAAAAGACCTAAAATTAGGATCGGTTGAATATATATATATATATATATATATATATATATATATTTCAAATCAGGAGCATGATTAATGTTATTTGATATGAAAATACTACAACATTCTAGTAAAGTGTTAATTGCATCATTACATCTTGATTTTCCAATATTTGACAACTTGGACCTAACTAAATTTGACAAATAACACTCTAAATTTTAAAATCTATTGTAATAGCTAACAAATATTAATTAGAATATGTAAACTGCTTCAGATTTTGAAATACCTGTTATTTTAACGGGTATGATTTTTTGTAAAATCATATGAATAAAATGTCACTTTAGTATTTTTACTAAGTCTCCGTAGTAAATATTTTAAATCTACCTATCACTCACTTCTACCAACCTTGTCCCGCTACATTAATGCTTAATTAAGTAGCCTCAACTACCAGGAGACATCGATATGTTTTCTCAACCACCTTTTTAATGCTTCCTTCATCTTCTTCTACAACTTACCCCATTTGCCCCCTCAATTATGTTAACATTATTTGCTAAAAGTCTCCATGGGAGACATGATAATATTTTCTTTTAATGCTCATTTAATTCTCTCCCGCTCCTCAATTATTTTGATGCCTATTTATTCAACCATCACCACTATCTTCTCTAGTTTCTCATTCTCTCCTTTCTCACTTCAATTTCTAACTAAAGACACAAGGCATAAAGCTCTCTTTGTAACCATGACAACTATAATTTTCAGCCATGTTTGAAGCCGTTTTGGAGT
>CAMOHE010029958.1:0-12636 GCA_946598075.1 Artocarpus hirsutus | reverse complement strand
AATGGAGCATTAGTCAACTTCTCCTTGATTAACTGAAATGCCTTTTTTTGCTCTTCTCCCCATCTAAACCTAACGATCTTCATGATTACTTCAGTCAATGGAGCGGCTATAGTACTAAAATCTTTCACAAACCGACGGTAGAAACTAGCAAGTCCATGAAAACTCTGTACGTTTCCCACACTTGTTGGACTTGGCCACTCCTGGATGGCTCGCACATTTTCTTCATCAACCTGTATACCTTGAGCACTAACAACAAAACCAAGAAACACAAGCTTATCTATGCAAAAGGTACACTTCTTGAGGTTAGCATACAATTTCTCCTTTCTAAGCACATCCAAAATAGATTTTAAATGCGCTACATGTTGGTGCGCGTCTTTACTATAAATGAGAATATCATCAAAATACACAACAACAAACTTGCCAATAAATGCACGTAATACATGATTCATTAAACGCATAAATGTACTTGGAGCATTAGTTAGACCAAATGGCATTATTAACCACTCATACAGACCATATTTTGTCTTAAAGGCAGTTTTCTATTCATCACCCTCTTTCATGCATATTTGATGGTATCCACTTTTCAAATCAATTTTTGAGAACATAGAAGCACCATGCAATTCATCCAATATATCATTTAAACGAGAAATAGGATGGCGATACTTTACCGTGATATTGTTAATGGCTCTGCAATCTACGCACATCCTCCATGTCCCATCCTTCTTAGGCACAAGTAAGACTGGAATGGCGCACGGGCTCATACTTTCTCTCACGTACCCCTTTGTCATCAACTCACTGACCTGCCTTTGAAGCTCCTTTGTCTTCTCGGGGTTGCTTCTATAAGCCGGTCGGTTTGGAATGGAACCAAGAACTGACACTACCCTAACCAAAATTGGCCTCCAAGATCGAAATTCCAAATCGGTTTTGTAAGAAACTGCGACCCGATGCCCAACAAGAAGCACGAACCTTAGTATGTGAGGATGCCACAATCAGATATGGATGGACTGATTGATAAGTCTATGAAAGCCACAGAATTTTTCGATAAGTTTGAATAGTTCTTTTAGGAACCGAAGAGAAGTGACCTCAAATTGTGTGTAAAACTTATTACCATAGAATGAAATTTGTTACAATATATAGTGGCTTCCCCTTTGCAAATTTTGAGCTCCTAATTGCCCACCTCCCTATCATCGCTTCCATGAGGATTTTTGGATCTGTTGCACTAGAGGTACCATCAATAGTGTTCTTGCTGCTGTTTGACATTTTTTTCCTACAAAACAAAGTAAGAAACAATGCAAAGGACCTTACCACACTCCCTTACGTGTTTCACTCGTGAAATGGTTCACTCAATTTCACTCGTGTTTGACCTCAATACTTTTCGACTTTTATCCACTCTAATACTCTCGCCTCTCGTGCCTTTTTCCACTCATAAATTCTCACTCAGTTCCTATAGAACTAGTCAAATCAATATCAAATTTCCTTGACAATTCACAAACAGATTACCAAGGAAGCTAAGAGTATAACAGGTAATGATAATTTGGGCTTTCGAAAATCACACCCAAAAGAAACGAAATTTGAGCAAAAAATTTTGGTCTTGGTAGGGAATTCAATTTTGGGCTCCTTAAACCATGAATAACAAGAATAAACAAAAAATTTTAAGAAGGGTCTCTAGATTTTTTTTTTCTTTTCGGATCATCTTTGTGTTTTTTTTTTTTAAAACCCGACTTTGATAATGGAAAACAAGACACGAATAATTGAAACAAACAAAAACTAAGGGAATGGATAAGCAAAACCTGATTAGAAAACCCTCTCTCTGATACCAAATGATATGAACCACGCCAAGAATTGACGCGACCCTAACCAAAATTGGTCTCCAAGATCGAAATTCCAAATCGGTTTTGTAAGAAACCGTGACCTAATGCCCAACAAGAAGCACGAACCTTGGTATGTGAGGACACTATAATTAGCTATGGACGAACTGATTGATAAGTCTGTGAACGCCACGGAATTTTTTGATAAGTTTGAATAGTTCTTTTAGGAACCAAAGAGAATTAACCTCAAATTGTGTGTAAAACTTATTACCATTGAATGAAATTCGTTACAATATATAATGGTTTCCCCTTTGTGAATTTTGAGCTCCTAATTGCGATGGAATTTCGGGCAAATCAATTTCCAGCTAAAAATGATACGAACCCCGCCAAGAACTGACGCGAACCTAACCAAAATTGGTCTCCAAGATCAAAATGCCTAATCGAATTTGAAATGGAACCGCGACCTGATGCCTAACAAGAAGCACGAACCTTGGTATGTGATGACGCCACAATCAGTTATGGACGGACTGATTGATAAGTCTTTGAACGCCATGGAATCTTCCGATAAGTTCGAATACTTTGTTTAGGAACCGAAGAGAATTAAACCTCAAATACTTAACAGTCGCATACTCTTCATGTCGAGCATGTAGCACATTATTCATATTGGCCATAACATAACAATGGGCTTGATTGTTAGCATCTTTCCAGTAATCATATGCTTGGATTTTGCACATTAGTGGAATCTCCCATAGGCTTGGGAGGACAAGGTGTCATCACCACAAACTTTAGTTTCTCAAAGGATAGGATGATGTTTCGATTTCGTTTCCAATTATTATAGTTCTCACTGGTTAATTGGTTTTTGTCAAGTATCGATGATAAAGCGTTTTTAGACATTTTTAATCTACAATAAAGAATCATATACCAAACATAAACAAATACATAATAATAATTTAGTAAGATAAAACAATCACGTAAATTATACAAATCTGTTTATGTGTTAAAACCTTAAAAATATCACAACCTTACAACGATAATTCCTAACTCAAAATTCAACAAGTCGCCTACGAAAAACTTGCCAAATTCAATTAGGAGCATGGACCGTGGATCGCCTCGTAATTAATATATGCTATTGAAGACCCATATGATCCAGCATATATTAATAATCGTTTGTTTGGCCACCAATTTTATTAACAGAGCTTCAAGGGGAGGTTAATAATAAAATGGACATGAGTGTATACCCATCGTTTCAATATTTTATCCATGATTTATAATCATCACCTAGGGATGTGCAACTATAAATAATGTTAAAATACCTTATCCTTTCGGAGATCTAACCTGATACATGATGAATTCCCTTAGGTTAGAACCATCATATGCTACCTATGGACCAACAATGGAGGCTGTATGTCCTCTCTTTGAAAACCTTCTCCCACTCAATCTTTTGAACACAAGGTTTTATTTTAAAAACATGCATGAACAATTTTTAAATGAGTAGCACTCCCTACTCTATATAACATGTTATCAATATACATGGCAAATCATATTAGAATGTAGACAAGCAAAGTTACAAGCAAAATAATAATAAATAGCCGTAATATTATGGTTCCACCCTAGAGAAAATAAAATAAAGATTACAAGAGAATAATCGAAAGATATTATCGATTTTTTATCCTTGAATCTTCAAATTGCATCCTTCTTCATGCATCTTCCATTTTTAATCTTTAATCCTGTATAGATCGAATACACCATATTTTTGGTTATATCTAAATCTAATGTTTCTTAGAATTGTCCCTAAAACAAAATCAAAATTGCATCAAAAAATGAACCTTTTCTAAAAAAATTTATAGCTTTCGGCCGGCATACCAATCTATGTTATCAGCTTGCCACTCATGACCCTTCAACCTATCGAACTTCATAGTTCGACCTATCAATCATGACAGATCAGCCCTTCAAACTTGAAAGTTTGGCTTGCCATGAGAACCGTCAGAATTTTGCCCCACGAATGGCCTGTCGATCCTAGAGGTTTGGCTTGTTGATCTACAACTATCGGCCTACTGAACCTAAAAGTTTGGCCTGCCAACCAAGCAAAAATTATGTTTTTTAGAAAATACAGTTTTTAATGCAATTTATCAATTTTATTTTTAACAATTCAAAAACATAGAATTAGAGACTCATAAAACACTTGTGGAATGCTGTCATCTATCTCCTAGATCCATCTTCTAGATTCATCTTCTTCAAATGATTATTTAATTACAAAATTCTTATAAATTTAAAATTAAATAATAATTCTTAGACGGAGATGATAGTCCTCTATCTAATTTTATGAAAAACCTAGATTCTCGTTCTAATCTCTAAGAAACTATAACCGGCACAAATTAATTAAATAATAATTTGATCAACCATAATTAATTTATAAAAATTCACAATATAATCCATGACAATGTATAAATATATAGAAACCCTAAAGTGCTAACTCTCTAGAAATTAAATTGAAGCTTAAAAGAGATCAAGATCACATAATTTATTCATATAGCATGATCACAAACTTGCAAATTTATGTGAAAACCATGTCTCTGATACCAAATGTTGAAAAAATAGTACACAACGAATTTTAAAAATTTTTGTACTCGAGTATTTTCTAAAACACAAGTTTGACATGCAATATGCGTAAATTAATAAGATCTTACTAACCTTGTTTACCAAAAAGCTCCCACAATCTATGAAGAGAAAGGTGTTCTAAAAGAGCCTTAACCAACTAGTCTTTTTTGCTATTCTCAATCCACAATCAGAGTGCGTGTGAGTGCAAGTCGTATAGCTTTTCCCCGGTGACTCTCCTTCCAACCAATTGAGAAAACCCAAAACTAAGTTTCGTGATTTGTGAACAATAGCTCTCAGGGAATTTCAAAGACTCATAGACTAGAGTGCTCACTCTTAATTCCTCAACTAAACTAAATCACTTATGAGTCTCACTCCCTATTTATAGAGGTTGGGGCCAAGGGTTAGTCCTTATAAGATAAGATCTCAAAATTTTGAATCAGGATCAATGTTTGAAAAAAATTACATTTAAAAATACGTGATCAAAAATTGTTCAGTCAGTAGGTCGAACTGGTAGATAAGCATATCAAACTTGCTCCATAGGAAGGCCAAACCTAAAAGATCAGCCTATCGAACTAATGAAAAATGATCCTTGCAAATCTTTATTTCCCACCCGAGGTTCTTAGGATAGAGCATCAGTTTTGATTCAAATAACCTAATAGAGAAGTTATCTGATCAAAATAATCATATCTAGATAATCTCTAAGAAAATAAATATTTTTGATAATTCAACAAGTTTATCTTGAATTAATTTATTTGAAATTAATTTAATCAATAAACAAACATGAATTATCTGATCTTGATAATTCAACACGTTTATTTTGAATTAATTTTTCACAAATTAATTCAACCGATAAACACACATGAATTATCTGATCCTACCAAATTTCAGCCAATTTGATAATCTGAAATAAGTAACTATTTATTAGAAAAGCACACTGTATCATTATAGGATTTTTATGATCTAGCAAAGAGAACTTGGTGGACCTTTATAGTTTAAGCTCTCAATAATTATGAAACCCAATATCCTAGATATACATTTTATAATTATCAACTCTAATGCTACTTCAGTAAAAGCTTAGAGCTGCACTCTCGAACTATATTGAATTATGAAGCCTAAATAGGTAAGTCTACATGACATATCATGATGTATTGTATCCTCATAGGATTATTCATAATCGACTTAAGGATAAATTCTATCTTACCTTCCTAATTATTTTTCTCTTACGTTCTATTATCTCACCATCAGAAAACTTACCATCCAAAGAAAGTATATCATTTGGTTACACCTGTGTATCCAAATGGTTGAGCACTTCAATTTTTTAATTACAAGATAATGCATATAAGAGGATGTCAATAACTCCTAAAGGCAAGCTATTAATTCCAAATCTATGAATAACAAGTCTATGCTATCAAGAGTTATGTCTCCAACTTATCAGCATGCTACCAACATAAATTGTAGATGTCACCCATTGGTATATAAAATACATAAGTCAAGACAACAGGCTCACTATTCATCTTAGGATTAAGATACAACACATGTGATTGTCTAAAGTGAATTGATTTGCCGAGACAGAATTATTAATCCAAATCAATTACAGTTTATGTCCCGATCTAATGCATCATCACCTTTGACAATGTACCAATGTTTCTATTTGTAGAGTCCACTTCCCATGACCAAGACAAATTATCTCTTGTTAGGGAAATAGACAACACAACAATCTTTGCATAAATAAAGTGCCCAACTTTATTCCTTCAATTGTAGATCGTTTAATTTAGGCTGTCACCTTTAGAATCTTATCTTCTATGTAATCTGTCCATTATATGCCTGATTCTAAAGGTTTAGACTGATAGTCTCAGGCTTTTATTTCTCATACATTCAACAAATATGAATATAAAAAGATCAACAATTTAGTATATGAATAATAAATAATACATGTCTAATAGGTGGATGGCTAGAGAACATGTAAAAAGCTCCAAAACTTAATTGGAAAAAAACTTTAGGTATTTTCTTTGAATAATGTTTGATAATAAATGTTTCTACGATACAAAAACTCATGAATCTATGTTTTTTTGGACATCTAGGAAGAATTTGAGGCAGATTAGGGCAAAGAAATAGAGTGAAATGATGAGAGAAGGAGAAGAAAATCAAAGAAAATGGAGGAAGAGGGGCACTTGGGTTGGGTTATATGCAAAACTTTTTATGGCGACAAAATGTCGTCGCAAAAACTATGTCAAAACAATGCCGTTTTATTTAATCCAAATGAAAAGATTTTGGAACCACTTTTTATGAAAACAATTAAAAATGTCAACATAAATAATCTTTCATATACCACCAATTTTCTAGCAAAATTAAATTTTTCTCTTTTTGCGATGATTGTCGTTGCAAACACCTACACAATTGTAATGACCAAAAATTTATCAAGCATGATTAGTGTGCAAATTGGTGAATTAGTGTGCCTAATTTAATCAAATTTGTCTTAATTTCTCATTTAATCTCATTTTAATTAATTTGTTGATTTATCATAATTTCTATCATTTGTTAACTTATTTTTAACAAATTTTGGTATTTTATTTTATTTCCTAAAAATCAGATTTTGTTAACAACAAATTGCCAAATGCCTAATAAGTCTCCAAACCCCTTTTTTAGACTATATCACATCAAATTTGTAACCTTGGGCACTCAAAAATTGCCTTCATGTTACCCTCCCACCTAAAACATCCTTGGTAAGTCTGAAAACCACCTTGAAAACTCAAAACAATCTTGAAACAACTCTCACCTAAATTGTGTGCTGAACATAGCTTTCTCCTCCAAAACCACCATCAACCTTCAAAAATAAAAGGAGCAGAACCTCAACCTAATTTCATTATCCCTTTTCTCCTCTCCATGTCTCTCTCTCTCTCTCTCCCTCTCCCTCTCCCTCTCTATGTAACCTAAAGAAAGTACCAAAGAATACAACTCTTGGACACTCAAATTACCTTAAGAAGTCAAGCCACTTCAAGCATTGTTTCCAGCCAAAACGGTAGCTAAAAGCATGAAATTGAAGATTCTAAATCAGCTCAAACGTCTAAACTTGAGGTTAGCCATGTTTCTAATAAATTAAACACATGTTATTGAAGCTATAAACTCTGGTTTTGAAGGCAAATTAATGTTCAAAAGTTTGGTTTTGTACTCACTTAGAGCAGTTTTTCCTTGAGCATGATTGAACATAATTTGTGCAATGCATGCTATGATTTGAGTTGGCACAACCATAAACAACATACAATTTGAGTTATAGAACCAAGTTCATCATGAATTCATGCTTCTTTTGGATTTAAACCAAATTAAAGTAGTTTTTACCTTTTTTTTTCCAATTTTTGGAATAAATTATGAAAATGCATAAACATTATTTATGCTCTGAGACTTGCAAAAATAGGTTAGATTGAGCTTTGAAGCTCGGGCTTGCTAAGAGTAGAAAGTAGGCCTAACTCAGCCACCGATAGTCTGAACTTAACCAATTTGGCAGGCCAGACTCAAATGGTCAGCAAGCCAAACATTAGAAAGTTTGGCAAGTCGACTGTGCAACATGAAATGGTAGTTTTGGCCCTAGTTTTTCATCGTTCAACGATTTAGAAATGTTCTAAAAAGGATTATGATTTTGTGTTCAAAACACAAAGAATATAATAGATGGCATACATGATTATTTGATATCTAAAGGCACACTAAGGTACCATGAAATAGTATACTAATGTAGAATATTTTAGTTTAGATATTAATGTATCCCATCTTCATCTAAGGTTGTTTGCGGTTCTAAGGAACCGATGCATAGCTGAAAAGGACTACAGTGTTGGAGCAATCATTCTAAATAATCAGGTAGGACTTTAGGCACTCCTCATTTGATAGCCATAATTTTAAAAGAGTTTTTGACTATATTATATTTTCTTGGAAACATTTTTAAGGAATGATTGTCTATATTTATTTATTTATTTCTAGCGGATATTGAATAATGAACATGGTCATCATGAACAGAATAATGAATGTAAATGTGATAACTCGGTAATACAAGACCTGAATAATGATATAAGTACTATGAAACTAAGTACCAAACAGGTTAATTTGGAATGAGATATTAATGCATGATGCCACATACTGAGTTTGGGTCATATAGAGAGCAACCTTGGGGATAAGTCCTAAAACCCAGTCGGGCCATTACGGTGGTGAATTAGATGGCTTGCACAAAATGAAGGTAAACCTTAATTTTAGATAATCACTAGACCAGAATGGTAAGTATGAAATGCTTGGTATCTATTTATTGTTTTCTTATTGCATTTATAATTATATATTTCATTTTAAATTAATGTTTTTAAAAACTTAAGTCCTATGAGCCTTTCACTCACAGTTTATTTGCTTTTAAAATCCCCCCTCTAGGCAGTTCGTAGTATACCGTTGAATAACAAGCTGTTAATTTGCACGTGTGGACTGTGGGAAACTCTTAGCTTACTGATTTATTTTATTAAAGGCATGTAATATTAAGGACATTAATTATTTTCTAAAGGACTATGGTTTGTATTATTTTGCTTTTGTCTATACTGTGTATGCACCATGTGGGGTCCAGTATAGCCCGATTCGCTCTTGATGAGTTTATATTTTAATTTAATTTAATTTAAAGGTATTTCATAAAATTATTTGTTAGGTCTTACTAGATAGTAATATTCTAAAAAGTTTTAAATTTATCACTTTTTATAAACAACTCAGAGCACATTTTCTTAAATTACCAAATAATTAATTGGCAAGTTTAGTTAAATTTACTTAATTATTTTAATTAAACCGTCACATCACTGCCCGACTTTAGGTTCATGATAAATTTGGCCTCAGAGCCCCAGGTTTTGAACCTTGAGAACTATGCACACATAGATACAAAATAAAAACCATTGGCAGTCCAATTTTATTTTCAAAACTAAGAGAAATGGCACTGTCCCACTGGCAGTCCAAGGTATGATTGGGGCTATGTTGCTACCTTCCAGTAGATGGCGGCAAGGATACAGCGTGAGAACTATAACGCCCCCTTATGGATGTGTTAATAATCATTACTTTACCATTAATATTATTTTTTAGAGATAATAATTCAAATAAAACACATATACTCAAATAGATATACTAAGAAAATATGGATGATTTTAAAAAAAAATACTTTTCGAATTTGCTTCTCTCACATCGATTAGCCTAACGAAATACCTACATTGTTTGGCTAACGACCACTTGTAGAAACGGTTAGTTTACAAATATAATTATTTACTAAATTATAGACACACAAAACTTTAAACAAGGTTTTAATCTCTCGATAAAAATGCTTATATATCCAAATAGTTTAATTATACCAAAATAAAGAAATATAGCATAGTCCTCAAGAAACCACAATTAAGGAAATTTTAAATAGTCTCAAAATATTCAAAAGTCTATAGGAAAATAAACCAAGTCTTAAATCAACATTAGTGCAGAAAGTAACATTAATAATAAAATCATTATTCAAGTAATTAATTCTTTTCATGGCGTGATTTCATTTCCAATCTAACACTCCTAACACACACGCCCATCCCTATCCTCCACCTATTCCCTATGCCTTTTACTTTTGTCTACAACATGATATAAAACTAAGCAAGCATAAACTTAATAAGTACACTTTCTTATCCCACAACATAAAATATGAACTTTCATGAAAACATAACATAATATCATAGTCATAAACATAATAGTGCACAAGTCACATGTTCATATATATATATATATATATATTTCATTTAAACTTCTCTATTAAAACGTTATTCATTTTATCTTTGGGGGCCCAAGTGTTGCACCATTAACAATATAGGAGTGCCGTCATGGAAGGAAAGAGGTAGCTAGTTCCAAACCAAACATAATAAGTCCAAACCTTACGGGACATCATAAATATAAACACAATGCTTAATTAAGTTATGCATATATATATATATATATATATATAAACTTTCTTTGAAAAAATGTCATAAACAGTAATAACATGAACATAAACACATCCTTGGGAAAATTCATCGTAAATAGTCTTGAAATAAGAACATTAAATCACAAACCTTTACTTTAAAATATTACTTAACATTTTCATAAACTTCATTATGTTGCAGGTGAGAATGTACTTACTTAACTTGTTTGCTTACTAAACCTTAAATCAAGTGATTTATCGTAGTTTTTGGTGTCCTCGCCTTTTGGAGTGTCCATTTCAATCATTCATATAATACATGAAATTAATAGTCATCTTCATGATATCATTTAATACCATTTTACATCACCATCATATATCATTCTTAACAAAACAAAGTATTTTTGAGTCACAAACATGCATTGAAAGTCAAGAAACATAAAGATAGAAAAATTAACCTTTACTCACTTAAAGAAATTAATCTCAACTTATAGGCATGAATAAAGTATAAAAATTATTCTATAACATAGCTAACATCTATAAGCATCACTCAAATTTTCTTCTCTAGAAAATATTCATCCAAACTACCTTTCTCCAATTTTCAAAATATTCAAGTAAATTTGTCAATTATTAAAACTGACTAACCATCAAGGATTCATAATCCTATATTAGAGCATGACAATTTGTAGAAATAAATTTAACATAAATATATAATGCTTATATTTTTCTTTAGCCATAAAAATTTTATTTAATAATTAAAATAAATCATATAATCAATACTATAAAATCTGCCAGCAAAGTCCAGGCAGTGAGTAGTCCTAATTAAAAATTATGTATTAAATTATTTATGCTATAAAATAATTTATAAAAATTACTATATATAATAGACGCATAAGATAATAACATATCCAAAATTCAGCTTCAAATAAATTCAAAATACTTCAAAACACACATTCGAATTCAAAGTAAATATTAACATCAGACATGCTAAATAGGAAATATGTTTCATTCAAACACTTTTATAAATTCAAATATGTATATGCTTCTGAAATTTTTATATAACATGTTTAACATATAAGTATAAGTTAGAAAAATAATAAATCATGCAAAACATATTTAACAATATGATTTATAATCTCATGAATTACATAAAGTATATTAGGCAGTCATTTATAACTACTAAGTAGTTGACAATCAACAAATTTTATCTTAAAATACAATAAGAGTATAAGGCTAAAAATTAATATACACTTAGTTAACATATCAATAATGACTTACAGTTTTTTAACAGAATCAAACTGATACGAACCACGCCAAGAACTAACGCGACTTTAACCAAAATTGGTCTCCAAGATCGAAATGCCTAATCGGATTTGATATGGAACCGCGACCCGATGCCTAACAAGAAGCACGAACCTTGGTATGTGAGGACGCCACAATCAGTTATGGACGGACTGATTGATAAGTCTTTGAACGCCACGGAATCTTCCGATAACTTCGAATAGTTTGTTTAGGAACCAAAGAGAATTAAACCTCAAATTGTATGTAAAAACTTGTTACCATTGAATGAAATCCGTTACAATATATATAGTGATTTCCACTTTGTGAATTTTGAGCTCCTAATTGCCTTATTGATTTCGGGCAAATCAATTACCAGCCAAAAAGATGCTAAATCTAAAGCAAATAAAGTAAGTTTCCTAAATGGCTTAAAAGCCTTACAATAATATAAAAGTAAACGCATGTTTTGTAAAAGAAAAGGAAACTAGACAATAATCAGGCAATTAGCTGATTCTTCTCGCCACTTGTCGCCTCAAATTGAGAAAGTAACTGAAATGGAAAGTAGCCAGATTATTTGCAGCCATAGGATTATTCGGTCCCTTCTAGAACTTGAATCACGCATTTGTTGGTCTAGATGTCACATGCAATTCCCTCAATGGGCCTCCATGCGATGGCTTGAGCCCAAGATGCTTGAATCAGCCCAATAAGCATTTCTTTGAATTTCTTTGCACGAGCTCTCGTAACCGGACCAATGGGAACTTGAATTGGATCTAAATATGTCTCTTCCCTTGTGCTCTTGCTTGTGCCACCGATGCCCTCATCATTCCCCTCCTCTTGAGAAGGATTTGTCCTCAAATCGTCGCCTGCATCAAAAGGACTTAGATAAGAAACATTAAAAGTGGCGCTTACACCATACTCACCTGGCAAGTCTAGCTTGTACGCATTATCATTGATCCTTTCAAGTATTTGAAAAGGACCGTCCCCTCTAGGCAATAGCTTGGACTTCCTTTGTTCTGGAAACCG
>CAMOHE010029956.1:0-64777 GCA_946598075.1 Artocarpus hirsutus | reverse complement strand
ATGAGGGGGAGGAAATACGCGCTGTACTCTTTTTCCCTTGATTTAGGTTTTGTCCCACTGGGTTTTCCTAACAAGGTTTTTAATGAGGCAGCTCTTTTGGCGTATTATACAAGAATAATGTACTCTTTTTCCTTCACTATGATTTTTTTTTTCATAGGTTTTTTTTTCCTATTAAGGTTTTAATGAGGCATATTCTTGATAATGGACATCCAAGGGGGAGTGTTATGAATAGTATTATGATGGATGTCCATAACCCCCAAACTCTTCAAGTCTCATAACCCCCAAAGCTTCACAAATTCCATAACCTCTATTTGTTACAATTTATTCATAGTTATTTTCTCCATTTACAACACCATTAAGCCTATTGTAACATATGGGCATCTTTAGCCTATAAATAAAGGCTTTGAGAGGCATGTAAAAGAGTAGAAGAAAAAAGAAATAGATATCATTCTCTCATTCTCTTGTGTTCTTCTTTAGTTCTTCTTTACTTCTATACTATATTCTCTTGTCTTGTTCTTTTTATTTTATAACAATTCTATTATTTTTGAATTTTTTTCATACTTTAATCTCCAATTAAAACTCTTCCAGTCCTTTTCTGTTTTCCCTCTTGTTTGTGGGTTTTGGCTCTTTACTCTCACACACACACACACAAAATGTCTCTTCCTTTAAACCAAACCCAATATTTTGTTTTGGTAGGTAGGTTTGGGCCACGGTTCAAACCACTTTCTAAGTTATGAACAGTGTAAAACTTTCACGTGTTATAATAACAATAAAAAATCGCTACAGTGTAAAACTTTCATATGCTACAACAAAAACAGTTCTAATCAACGGTTCCAAGCACCTTACAAAACACCCTATAAGTCTCTAAAATATGTTTGATGGAGTCTAATGCTTTAATCAAATGGGTCTCTTCCATTGATCATTCCTTGTGGGAGGAATCACATTTTAATTGCATGTATCCCCACGTGATAAAGACAACTCTATAATGTTTATTTATCTATGACAAATTTTTTCCCCTTAATTAGTCATCTCTCAACGAGTCTTTGCTTAGGCTTCAAAGATACATGTATTATATGTGTGCATATATATATATCTTACGTCTTAGCTACAAAGATATAATATTGAGTATTTAACATCTCATTATTGGTGGAATATAAGCTAATTAAAGAATATGAAACAAACAAGGGAAATATTAATTATAAGTCTAGCAGACAGTGGTTATAGCAGTTAAGACTTGAACTTAGGCACAACCTACCATCACAAATAAAAAATAATAATAACAATTAAATGTCAGCTTAAATATCCCACCACCTTCACTTGTTTTGATCTAATTGATCTATATACAGCTACCAATTTCTAAGCAGATTTGGAAAAAAAAAAAAAGGGATTACCCTCAACAGAAAGGGTTTTCTTTCCAGAATTTAATTAGTACCTAAACTTTCTAGTAATGCGTTTATTCGAAAAGTCATGTTTTGTCTTGTATTTTAAAAAATGAAACTATTTTTTCATTTTTTTAATTTCATGTGAAAATTATTAGAAATATCAATTTTTGAACATTTATAGTGTGAAAAGACAAATTTAACCTTCATTTAAAAATTTGTAACAAGAAATTAGAAACGTAATAAATTTCGAAAGGTTTTAAATTAAAGTCCAATAAAAAAATGAGCATGTTTTCTTTTCATGAAGGGTGCCACTGTTGATCTGGTAGGTTTCTTATAGAGGTAAGATATGAGATTCATAGAGTCTTGTAGAGATGTAACAATGGGCCGGGGCCAGTGGGCCAGTCTGGGCCCGTCTTGTTACAGTGATGGGTCGGACAGGCACAGCCCGACATTGTTCACGGTCCGGCCTGGCCCATAAATATTGTTGGGCTGGGTTAGGTCAATATATGTCGACCCATGGGCCGGGCCGGCCCGGCACGGCCTATGGAAAATCATAGGCCAGGCCGGCCCGTCTAGACCCATAATGGGCCGGCTCATCTCGACCCACAATGAACAATATTTTTTATTTTTTTATGTTTTTTTTTGTTTTTAATAATTTTGTAAACATCTTATGTATAATTATCCTGATTGTACTCTTTTTTTCTTATCAAGGTTTTGTCCCACTGGGTTTTTCTTGGAAAGGTTTTTAATAAGGTAATCGTAAATAAAATATCCCTTTTATATTTCCCTTACTATTCAAACTTTTATATTTGTTAACTTGTTTAAAAAATCAAAAAATAAAAAATAAAAAATAAAAATTAAAAAATTAAAAATTACATGCTTAGATGGACTGGCCCATTTAAACCCATGATAGGCCAAGAATGGCCGGCCCATTTAAAGCCCATGGCACGGCCTATGTAAAATTAGCCCATAGGCCGGGCTGGGCCGGGTCAAGGTAATTTTAATGTGGGCCGGCCTTGTTTGGCCCGGCCCACAAAATTGGTGGGCCTAAGGAGAATGGGCTGGGTCGGGCAGGGCCGGCCCGTTCTTGCATCACTAGAGTCTTGCGATTCTATAGAGATGGGTCAGTAGTTGATCTGATATATATATATATATATATATATATATATATATATATATATATATAAAGAAACACTCTTGTATTATTTTTGGAAAAAAAAAGATTTTCAAATTTAAATTTTTTTTTGGGTATTTTGGCTATTCATAAAATGTTTTGGTTGTTGTCAATGCTTGGCAGGTTTGAGCATGAAATTAATAACACAGCTGATGGCCGTCGCGGCAGTTCTAAAAACACAACGTAAAAAGAAAAGGCATTTTGAAAAGAAAAAGGTTATTTATTTGTTTATACTTTTTTGTTTACTTCATGTTTTTGATTTTATCGAATGTATATCTTTAAATTAGATTTAATACATAAATTTATACATTATCTCAGTTGATAATTAATTTTGACCTTTAAAATGACCAAATTAACTTTAAATGAAAGAAAAAAAATTAAAACTTTCAAAAATAAGAAAAAAATATAAAACACCCATTTTTAGGGTATTCTACACATTTTTGAAATCAAAAGCCTTAGTATAAAGTTTTTTACAATTTATAAAATTCTCTTATTTTTCAATTTGAGGGTATTTTGAATAATTTTATATGTTAAAATAGAAGGTTGATAGTGAAAAATATAAATTTGTATATTAAATCTAATATAGAAGTATATATTTGATGAGATAAAAAATTGAATGTATAATATTTAAATAAATATAGTATAAAAAAGTAAATAAACAAAAAACATTATAGCAAGTTCAGGAATTTATTCCATGTGTTTTGTAGCACTGAAAAACAGATTACTTTATTGATAACATTAATTTTGATTTTTTTTTTGTTACTATCACATTAATAATTGCTGTAATAATTTATACAATATGCAACAGCAACAACTTGGAGTAATTACCGTGATAACTAGAATGATGTACCGCAACAATTAGAGTGCCACAAAAGAAAATAACCAAAATTAGCGATGGTGAAAATGGTTTGGACGCTTGGCTAGTTGGAATTGATTTTTCTTTTGTCCTTCCTTCTTGCTTAAAAGTCAGATATTGACTTGGTTAAGATTGCCGCAATTTAAGGGTAGACACATAGATGAACTGTGATGGTTATTTTGAGGGTGATGATATATGCGTGTGTGTGTTCCAAAGAGGTGACTGACTGACTGGTAATGGCAAAAGGCCAAACCCTAGTTGGCTCTGGCTTTTTGATTAATCAACCAACGTGATGTACCCGTTATGCGGTACCTGTTTGCTTTCGTCATCTTGAAGCAACACAACCCAGTTTACACGCTATTTACTTCACTTAGATTGCAAGATATAAGCGCAGGAATTTTTTTTTTAATGCCTCTATTTTTTTAACGACTTGCACCTCAATTTAGTGTGATATTATATGTTTGGGGCTTAAGCTTGCATGTTTTTGCTCTTGAGCTTTACCCTTATTGGAGGTGTGCTCGACATACCTTCCCCGATACTACTCAACAGCTATTCGGCCGTTCGGCTCAGCCACAGCCTTTACAGACAAATCTACAACTTCACTCTGATTGGCACTCTCTCTCGAGGTTCTTCGCAGGGCCTCTATTGGCCGCAGGGCTCTGTTGGCTACCACACAAGGTGTAGACTCCTCTGGAAGAACATGTGCTCAGGTCAAACGAACATGGCTTGCTCCCAGGCAACAAATCATATCAAAGGCTGACACACGTCCCCATATCAACCCTTAGATGGAGAACTAACCTTCCGCCAGTGTCGTGACACTTATCACCTACCATTTGACATCGCCTAATGGGACATACAGGTCATGGGACAAAACCATGTAACACCCGGTCCAAGTGATAGCTTATAAATTAAAAGCATTTACTCCACTTAAAGGTAACATAGACTTTCTCACCTAACCCTACTTTTGATCTCGGTCAAATAGATATCTAACTTGAGAGTCGAAGAATCCTTAGCCGACACCACACCGGTGTCCCTCTTTGATCTTGGAGGCGTTCCCTCTTCTTGTGCATGTCTACTTTGGAAAGCTGGGACGAGCAGGGAAGATAATTTGACCACTGTGTACAATTGTACGTGGTGTTGATCACCAGCTGAGTAAGTCAAGCATTAACAACCTTGAAAAAGCCTCGTAAGATTAGAAGGTGGTATCTTTACTTATAAACCATTACATATACCATTCCTACTTCATACTGTTTTTTTTAATCCAATAAACTTAATATATTTTATTTTGTTGCCTAATATGAGTACTGCTATCAAGTATAAACTTCTTTATTAAGTTCTCGTAATCAACTTGCCTAAGAATCTTTGGTTAAATGGCACAGGAGGGGTTAACATGTTATTTGTCTGAAATGTATTTGGGAATGTAGTTAGAATTAATAAATTGGAACCAATTTACTTTAAGGTGTGAAAGCTTTATACTATAGTATACGTTTGCTTTTCACTGTAATATAAGAGAACTCTACATTGTAGTAGTTAAAACTAATAAGTTCTAACTATGTTACCAAACAAAGCTCAAGTAATCAACTTACCCAATTTCCTTGGAAGCATACGTTTACCCTTCACATCTAAATGTTTGGTTTTAATATTACCCTTTACACATATTTACTACTTAGGTTGAAATTATGTATCAACAGACCATTTTGACTTAAATTACCAAAATAGTGTACGAATGGCATGTTTGAATTATAACTTAATATTGGCACTAAACAACCACTCAAAGACCTGGCCATCGTAAACACCAAAATGAACAGAGATCTGGTCTTTTAGTGTCGCTTGAGCGCGAGGCAACATGTATGCACGAGTATGAGGTGATCTCTCTCGCACGTGTTTAGCATAAGGCTCGCGCTCCTCATGTTTTGTATTGAGAGATTGGTTTACAATGTTAGAAATATAGAAATATAATGAGAACTTGTGAAGTGTACCTTAGAATTTGCAAACTTCGAGTGTGAGAGCTACGTCAGTTACGATGTACTTGTAAATTTTACATTTGAACTTGCAAACTTTGAACATTAAAATTATAAAAGTTATAATAAATTTATAAACCCACAAGGTGTTGTGAAAACACCATGGAAGGACCCGCGAACAGAATAGAAGAAAAATAATCTAAGGGTCTTTTGGTGAGTTATAGTTTGGCTTGAGGCTAGGCGCATGTCTCCAGGACTATGGACGACATAAAATAAAATAAAATATAAAACTCTCGGCCATGTTTGGAAACAACGGCTTAGAAGGGTGTTGTGATGATTTGGAGCTTTTTTTTTTTCAACGTTAACAGGTACATTAATAGCAAAAAATTATTGTAACAAAAAATGTATTTTACTAAATTAACCATCACAACAAAATAGATGTAATTTTCCACATATCTTATCCAGTCTGGGTTTGAATTCTTGTGGGTTTGTGGGAAGCCTTACCGTGCCCCACATAGACAGAAGTTCCCAGAGAGCCCAGAAACACGTTGCCCAAATTTGAAGCCCAATAACTAACTGACCAATACGGTATAAATACACGTGCTCACATTTGGCCGACCATCTTTAAATAAAGCGTTAAGGTCCATCTGTAATCGCCACGTTTCCAGACTTATTCTACTCCCCGACCAAACCAAAACAAAAATCCCACGTTTCTGGTTGTTGATTCCGAATTTGAAATTTATACTCAATTATATTTTCATGCTCAGCAACTTTTTTTTTTTTTTTCCACTTTTGACTTGAAAAGTTTACATTTTGTAACATAACCAAACACTAATTAGATGTTATTATTTAAAAAAATAAGGAAAAAGAGAAATCATAGTAAGTTGCATTTCATGCTAAGCTGCGAAGGATAAATTCGTTAGTTAGTGTTCAGTTGCAGATTTATTCATAAGTTGAAAAGGGTGGTCAAATTCAGCTGTTAACCCAAAAAAAAAAAAGGATATAAATTTGGCATAAATAGAGGGGATACATGATACAAAACACTAAATATGCCTTTTACAAAAGAGGAATTTGGAAAATGCGTTTGCATCAAATAGAAAACGTCACTTGAGAAAAAAAAAAAAAAAAACTGAGGAATAACATTGTTAGTTAAATGTTTGGATGTCATAATTTTCTTTGAAGCTTTGATTTTTGTGTAATGGTTATCACACACTAAAAACAGATTTGGCGTACAGTTCGAAAAAAGTATGATTTTTGGCGAGGCAGCTTATAGATAATGGGAAAGCACTTCCGGTCAAGCAAATACATTTATTGGCACCTGCAACTATATGTCTCTGAGTAAACCCTGTTTGCACATTTCGTTAATATCTTGTCTCTCTTTCTAAGTTACAATAATTCAGGAAATGCCTCCCAGTTATGACAACATGATGGCATCATTGCATTCATTTAATCAATTTGCAGCCGGAAAGAATTACTGGAGCCGCATATGGCTACAAAAGTGACATTTGGAGTCTGGGACTGGTGTTGCTCGAACGTGCGGCTGGGAAATTCCCATATAAACCTTCATAAACTTCTTTGAGCTTATGAATACCATTGCTAGCAAACCACCTCCCTGCGCATGTTCTGATCAATTTTCTCTGGGGTTCTGCTCATTTATCTCTGCATGGTAAATACTTATTTTCCATTTTTGAGTACCCAGGTTTGTGAGAGTTTGAGCAGTTTCCTAGCTTCACTATGCAACTTACACAAACCATCCTAGAATTAGTTGTCTGTAATTTTTTGTTTTTTGTTGAGATAATGATCATGTTTGTTTATGATAACATCGTGATATTATAGTGATCTTTGTGCTACAAGCTTATGACATCCATTTTGAATTAAACAATTCCATATGTTTTATTTGATTTTATGAATTTTCTAGTACTTATCTTGAGAATCTTTTGTATTCCAGCTAACAAAAATATCCCAAGGATAGACAGTTAGCACATCAACTTATGGTATCCAAATCTTTCTATATTATTTTTTTAATATATATATATATATCCTTCAAATTGAACAAGTTAGCAGGATCCATGCTCACTGGATAAACGTATCTCACGCCTCTTTTTCCTTTTTCAATGTGAAAATTGAAAATCAGATGCATCCTTTCATTACCATGTATGAAGACTTGGATGTTGACCTTTCATCTTCCTTCGCCAACGTGGGATCTCCACTTGCAACCTTCGATCTCCCCTGTAAGTCCAAAGGCTTTGTCCTCAATTTTTGATCTAACTTTCTCATTTTGTTTCTTGATCTTGAAAGTTTAAATCTCTACTCTTGAATGTAGGCCATAAAAATTTAGAACAATCTGCACTGGCTTGTGATTAGTAGCAGGGTCCTCTCGATTTTCTGTTAAGTTTTCAATTATATCAGAACAGGAAAAAAATAGACAGTTTTCCCACCTTTCCCCTGCTTATATTGCATATTGCAAATGTACTTCTTGTCGCTAGGATTTAAAGTAATAATATACACCAATAAATACTTTGTTTAATATATCTTTCCCCCCTTCTGTGCTTGGAAGGAGCTTCTTTTTAGTCATATATTTAGAATTGTTCAATAATAGTGTTTTTCATAACCAGAAATATTTCAAAAGATGCATGTAGATTGAATTTGTGATGGATTTGCAGACTTAAGATGAATATACGTCTATCGACACTCAATCATGTTCAAGTTTGTGCGGTATTTTGGTTTCAACGTTAAAGCACGATGTGATCACCTTCTCTTTATGTGGGTCACAATATATGCTGAAAATAATAGCTGGGTTGATAGCTTAACTGATGCTCATGTTTTCATTCGGGCCAGTTCCGGGATCATGTATTCACTTTGGAAGCTGCAATATTCCAAGTTGCTCTTCCCGAGTGCGTGAATACTTAATAGATAGCATAGTTGATGGCACCTTCCACATTTTCATTAAAAACTGTCTGTATTAATATGCTTCAGCCTATGCATTCCACGCACTCTATTTTTACCGTCATTTTTTAACTCACTGTCATTATCCCTTGCTTCTTGTAGAGTTCCGGTGACAAATGAGACTGAAACAGCAACGCGGCTTTTAAAAACTTGATGAAATAAGTTCCAACTGTCAGTGTGATGGAAAAAGAAGTCTCAAACTCACAAGGTTTGGCACATCAAGAAGAATTCGAACGCCTTAGATTTTTTGTTGGAGGGGTAGTTTTTTTTTCTGTAAATCGAGGTTTTGTGCTACCAAGTTACTGTTTTGTAAGAAGTCTCAAACTTACAAGGGTTGGCATATCAAGAAGAATTCGAATGCCTTAGATTTTTTTGTTGGAGGGGTAGTTTTTTTGTCTGTAAATCGAGGTTTGGTGCTACCAAGTTACTGTTTTGTAGTTCTTTATGATGAACTAAGGAATGCGATTTATTGTAAAAGATCTTTTTCCAAGTTGGCCAAGGGCACTCCAAAAGCTTGTTTACTTGAGTTATAAATGCATTTCTCAGTAATCCAGGCCCCGTTTGGTTTGCTGATTGTTTGATAACCTACATTGTGCAAATCCGCATATACGCACTCTAGATTCTCACGAACATGATTGTACCTCGGACTCCAAGGAAATGGGACAATCCTCGTCGATTCTTTGATTTGGATTTCTTGGTATTAATTGAGCATCTAGCGTTTTTGATAATCTAATAAATAAATGGTCTTTGATCCATCACATTCTGGTTTAGTGGAGTAAGCTTTATGAGCCTCCCTCATTTTGCAAGCGCCAGCATAGTCTGCGTACCTCAATCGTTGTTTTTATCGTCTGTACTAAACAATCGTTTGGCCTTTTGCAGATCTCAACCTCCTTGTATTCTCTTTTAAGCCTCCTTATATTTTCTTTTAAATTATGTCAGTTTGTGTCCGTGGTCATGACCTGAATATTGGACGTTTAGACAATGAAATGCTTTGAAACTAACGATTAGTTTTCTGAGTTATTTTATTTTTTATTGGCTTACAAATAATAGGGAACTTTTAATGCTATCATGCATAAACTCATGAAAGATAATTCCGGAAAAGGCATTGTATGAAATATTTCATGCCTATTCTTCATTTTGTTTTTTTTTTTTTTCCTTTTAACATTTGTTTCCTCTTTCATCCACGGTTTCAAACGTATTTTTAGGGAAATAACTGAGAATCTTTTTGCTTGATGATTATTACATCGATGACTCAGAAAAAGGAGATGACAACTCATAAACGAAATATTGTAATATTTTGGTATATTGTAAAATTCGGTATAAATTAGTATTGTGATCACAATTATCCCAGTAAAAATTGAAGGACTGAATCATGTTAAGATTGTTATTTATATTCATATTGTTCTAACATATCTCAAAATTCTGAAAAGAAAAAAAGGAAAAAAAAAGGAATAAGCCGTCTGGAAATTTAGTTAGAACCGCAAACTTAGAACCCAACATATTGTTGCATGTGAGAGAAATCACTCTTAGGCCTTTCTCTTGAACTTCCTTGCAGCTTTCAAGTCCACCACTATTACAGTGATGTTATCCTTGCTGCCCTTTTGGAGAGCAACCCTTGAGAGGTACTCTGCTGCAGCTTGAGCTGCAAGATCAACTCCCTCGCCTCGCACAGCAGACAATGTATCCCCGTACTTTTTATGCCACAGAAGGATTCGTCTCCTCGCAATTTCACAGGCTTCCTCGTTTGTCATAACGTCCCATAACCCGTCGCTGGCGAGAATAAGGCATTCATCTTCCTTTACTCGAGACACAAACATCACTTCTGGATCAGGAATAACCCATGGTTTCAAGTATCTGTCGCCTAATGATCAAAATTGAATACCTTAATCAGCATGGATCTGAATTCAGATACACGGGTGCATGATATACCTGGTTTCAGCTCAACAAACAGCCTAGTAATTATGGGATAAGTACTTGTCAACTAGAGTATAAGTAGTTAAAAAAACCTATTGGCCATATTAGTGTATTTGTATGATGCCAAGTGCAGGCAAAAAAAATCAAGGCTAAAGCAATAATGACACAGACCTATGGACCTTGACATTGCAAGAACACCAAAAACACGAGAACCGTTCCATTGTATCACTTTGCCTCCTGAAGCCTCTATTCTTTCGTATTCATCTTCTCTGTCTGGCTAAAAACATAATAGAACTATCGATCAATCTCTTTAACCATTTTCAGAGACGATTTTTAGTTACAAACAACAAAGCAAGTTGATAGCAGCACAAAAGAAATGCCTTACTTTGTGGTCAACTGACAATGGCACTGGTGCTTTTCCTCTGTACAAAACTGCTCTTGAATCACCACAATTTGCTACTATAATATGGGTAGGACAAATAATGGCAACCACCGCTGTAGAGCCAGCAGTTTCAGGAGCAACCGGTTGAGGTATATCACTAGATTCATCGCAGCTGCTTCCGTAATTCCCTGCAGGAGTGGTTCCAACCTCGGCATCAACTTTTGTGAAACAATTTGAGAAGGCCTTCTTCCATATCTCCTGCCAACTCTCCCCACTTCTGTTATGAATGCCTGCTCTTGCAATTTCTATATCTTCAACCAAGGCTGAATGAAGTCGTTCTCGACAGTAATTAGCAACCTATGAAATGTAATAACGCAAATTTATTAACATCAAATATTCAAACACAAATTGCTGAAGAAAGGGGGAACACAAAACTGTCATGAAGTAAAGAATAAGAATACCTGGCTACCACCATGACCATCATAGACCCCAAAAAAATGGGCTGCCCTGGATTGATTTAGGCATCGATTCACACTATTCAATCCATGGCAATTATCTTCTAGCATGTCAGCAGGGACTTGCAGCAATCTTGGTACAACTGCAACAGCATCCTCCATCTCCGGTCTCCTTCCGCAGATACACGTAAAACCCCAAAGGGGTAAACAGTCCAATCCAAACACAATTGGGCTGCTTCTTGTTCTATTTGGTGTCTTTTTCTTAGAAAACTCAAGAAGCATGGTGGATGTGTTTGGATCTGACGAATCAGATCCATCACTGTCCTTTCCCTCCTCCTCAACCAAAATTATATCTTGTCCATGTTCCAGCTCAATACTGGATTCTCTCAAACTGGCCTTGCCAGTAATATCAAACTCATCCACATCCTTGCCAACATCAATTTTTGTGTGTGATTTCATCGTGGAATTAGAAACCAAACCAGAAAATTTCTCACCACAGATAGTACTACAACTGTCTCTAGACAGATATGGAGAAGATGAATTATTATCAAACTGATCACCTATTGTTGTGAACTCATCTGCTCCTTTGTCTTCACCATGTGTACTATTTTGGCAGAACCTTTCATTTCCACAAGAAATTGATTCACAAGGCAGACTCGACTTGGCATGGGGATTCGAAAGCAATGTCGCTGTATTTGCTATTAGCTTGAGCCCGTTAATTTCAACCTGGGTCTTCACCGCCGAGTCGTCACGGATCAAGTTGCCTAGCCTAAACGGAACAGCAACTGTTGAGGATCCCTTGTCCATCACCTCACCTTCAAATTTTTCACTAGCCTTAACCCTTCAAAGCCCTCTCAATACCAACGAAAACCAATACTTTTGTGTTTACTTTTATGCCATCTTTTCACATGGGCTGGTTTGTTTGCTACCAATGGTAAGCAGTCTTGTATAATCTTAGAAGTCCCAGAAGCACCTACATCAACAAATTGAACATGGTTAGAAGCAATTGACTGGAAAGAGGAAGCTTGAACATGGTTTAACGATTGTATAAACTTCGTTTATGCATGGAAAGAACACAAGGAAACTGCATACTAGAGATAGGCAAGTCTAGACTTGTTTTTCTGCGTAGAGAAGAACCAAAGCTATCATTCTCTACCCCTTGAACCAAAAAGAAGAAAGAGAAGGGTAACATATGATCCAAATGAAGAGGATTATAACAAGGGAATCATCATTCAATTGTTTTCTACTTCTAGCTAATTAGACAAAGACAAGAAACTGGGTTCACGAAAAGGAGGTTAAAAACCAGTGCAAAAACCACCCTCAGGAAGAGATATCTAGATGAAATTAAGTTGCCAGGATCACAGGCAAACCATTTCAGCCTCACAAACAAATTGGGGTTCTGTTGCTTTTTCATGTCTCAACTAAACCAAATTCAATCAACGGAAACTCCAAAAAAGTGAAAAAGAAAGGTGATACCTGAGTCACAACTACTTCTATCTAAAATATCTATGAGCTCTTGAAAAGTAGAAACACCAACAGAAACAACAACAATATATGAGTACAAGGAAAGAACACTTGGTGGGCAAGTTTTTGCTTACCGTTTTTAAACCCTGCATGCAAGCCTGCATTGCATACAAGTTGAAATGACCAAGAAGAACCTTAAAAAAAAAAAAAACATTTTTTTTACTTATTTACTTATTTTATCTTAGATAACATCACACACGTGTCCACTGAGGATAGGCTTGTTAGATTTGTTTAGAAAATGGGAATTGACCAAAAGCAAAGCATCTACACGTATCCGGCTTTTATAAGAAAGAAAGAAAAAAAGTGGGATAAAAAATCCTAGCCTAACAAAGAAGAATCACATCTTCATTTATCTAAAACGGTGAGAATAACATAATATAATATATAGTATACAATAGAATATATATAAAATAAAATAACAAAAATTGATTGGATAGGAGTCATGAGGACACGTTAGGGTGTTTGGAAGATGGTGGGAACCAGTGGTGAGAACCACTTTTACTGTAACATATGAGAACTTTTTTTTTATTGTTACTGTAGTATGTGAGAGTTTTTTACTGTTTATAACTGATTTTATGGTGGGAACCACAGTTCCTACCACTTTGTGAGTTTTTTACTGTTCATAACTGATTTTATGGTGGGAACCACAGTTTCTACCACTTTGTCGGTTTCTACCACTTTGTCGAACACCCCTGTAATATGTTTACATACGTATATAAATACATGTTTGTGTATATAATATAGATATGTCGTATGTGGGATAAATCCAAAAAGAGTATAGCATTATTAGGGACAGAAAAAGGACAACTCTATTGTCGACGATTTAGCTGTTTAGTACTAGAAAAATACTTAAGCGAATGATGATTTGTTAAGCCTTGGTGATTCTAGCTCTGACCAAAAAAAGTAATTGAAAACTTAAAAACCAAAGGCTCTTCGACAGAGTAGTGCACGTTATGCCTTTCTTTGATGGAACCAAACCGACAAATTTTTCTTTTTGCCGTCAAGGAGGAGATTCAAATCCGGACGGCTAATTAGTCATCACAAAATAATAATATTTAAATCAACATATAGCCCATTATAATACTTTATTTAGCATTTTTTTAAGATAAAAATAAAAGAAGGAATCATCAAATCCGCGTGGCTAGTCATCAGCTATTGGTAATATTTAACGCATTCTAATGCTTTGTTTGCATAATTTGATTTTTTTTAAGAGATAAATGAAAGAAGCAATTACCATTTCATTTTTCAATACTTTACAAATGACCCTGGGTAGTCCTCCAAAAATTCATTAATAATCCCAACCTGCCACCTTCTGAAAATATATATAAATATATTTGCACATAAGAAAATTCCTTTTAATAATACTACTTTTGATTTTGTCTTCCAAGAAACTTCTGCTTTCCGCAGTTGTAAATTAAAAAACCATCCAAGACCAGACTGCAAAAGCGCCACGTAATTGTGCTGGTAGGCTAAAGAGTACGTGGCGACACAAGAGAGGAGGTACTGGGGGAGATGTGTAACAACCAGATATAGACAATTAAAAACGGTGACGGATGCATGCATTGACAAAATCAAATAAAAAATATATCTTCTGGGATTCTTTTTCCCATATATTTCAAGCCAAACACTCTGACACCAGCAAGCAATCAAGGCCTCTCATCTGTGGACACGTGTATCCTCATCCCAATCATTTGGGTTGGGACCGCCAATGTTCAATTAACGCCTTTGGAGACGTTTTTCTTGTCTTGCTGAGAGGTTGTTGATTGTGCGACCCCTTTTTTACTTTTGGCAAGAAAACAAGTGCACTGATAAAAATGCCAGCGTTTTTAATTTTTTAATTTTTATTTTTTTGGCTTGGTGTGCTAACGTTTTCAATTGCTGGTATTAGAGATTCTTACTCTTAACATTTGTTCATATGGAAGGAAGTTAGAAATATCTTTTGTTGAGCTTTCTAATGCCTTTATTGAGTGCATTAATAGATGATAAGAAGAAACAATCTTGGTCGTTGCTAAAAATTGAAAAAAAAAAAAAATCAGATTTGTGGTGCATTCTACACAATTTTGAATAGCTTCTCCCGATTTTAATACAGAACAAGTTTTTATTGATGTTGCTGAAAAGAGATGGATGGGAGCTACAGGACAATTAGGCAATTATCGGGTCTTTCTTCGATGAGAACCCCACCAATAATACATGTTTGCTCTGGTTAAAATCATTTTTTTTTTTTACAAATACAACTAAAATATAGGTACCTACTAATAACTTACTTTTTCAGTAACCGTCAGAGAAGTTGCCCATTAACAAAGATGGAATAGGTGACATCGATGAATGTTGTGTGTTATTGCTTGGTCTTGTCTATTTCAGCAAAATACCCAAAAGAACCACGGTTACACCTTTTAGACTGAATGTTTTACAATTCTCAGAAGGCCTTGCAAAATGCTTCCTGTGAACAAAGGAAAGACGAGTTTCCATTCTTATTAGGTCTCCAACAGTCAACGATTGAATATATATACTTTTGTGAAGCAAGAATGCTTTTCATGCCCACTCGTTATAAAGCTTGTGCAAAATGGTGTTTACCAGCAATTTCCAAGCTATCAGAACTTGTGTAAAATGCCAAATGTAGATCAACTTGATCATTGTTATTGCTATCATCAATATAATCTTTGGTTTCTGTTTCAATATAGTTGCAATAGTGCGGGGTTTTGGCAGAAAATTTTAACTAAAAAAGGGCGTACAAGCTTACCTCAGACAGGTCATCCTTTGGAGCAGGAGTTCCCTCACAACTTAAAGTAAGAAAGAGCTTGGCAAGACCCTCGAAAATTTGGGAACAACAAAATTAAAAGTTAAACAGATATAGACTCATTATATGTGAAACACTGAAACTAGTTCGGTAAGAGTCGGATTTTTATACAAATACGCAAAAATACAAGGAGCTAACCAACACACAGACGGCATTGGCAGAAATAAGTAGCATCCAGGTTCTAAGGTATGAAGCAGAAGGGAATCACAGTAAACAATAAACATGAAGATGCTACTGTACAACAACCTATCCTCTCGTTTTCATTTTCACCAATTAAAAAGCAACAACAACAATTGACAAACAACTGGAGTTTGGCACAAAAAAACAAGAAAGCTCGAAATAAAGAATTTTGGATTTCCTAATGCATGGAGAAAAACTAAGATAAAGGTGCTCCCAAAGAAAATGACGCAGCAGAATTGGGAAAGATAGTATTTTACCGGCCTAACCTAGACAGAAGATTAGAATATCCACCCAAAGAAAAGCCGCTCAAAGGGGGAAACCCCAACTAGGAGAGAAAACACTCAAAGTTTGTTTTCAATAACAATATTCTAGTATTTATTACAATTAGCTTATGAGGGTATTTATAGCCCTCTGACAAAACAATAACAAAGATATACTAAAATAAACGACATAGTATTCAGATAACGATAAACTAATAACATAGTATTCAGATAACGATAAACTAATAACAAAACAAAACTAAGATACAAAAACAACAAATATAGCTAATTTCTCCTGCATCAGAAAAAGTTTCACTTTTTTTAACCGAAGTAACTTAGAAGTAATGAGAAAAATGAGCAAACCATCCGTCAGGACTTGAGGGGAGAGCTGAGAGCCAAAATACGAGCTTATAACAAATAATGAGTTTCCTCAGAAGACTGTCTTCACTGACCTTGCCTGGAAACTTTCACAACACAATCAAGAAGTAGTGCGAATAAAAGACTTGGCATTTTGAAACCGGGTAAAATGCGCGAATAATTGAAAGTTGATGATTGAAAGTTGAAACCAGGTAAAATGTGCGAATAATTGAAAGTTGATGGTTTGAGCCCAATTTTCTTCTAGGTACAAATAAGTGTTTTTGAGAGAATTCAAAAGTGACCTCCAATTCCAGCCAGTGAAAATCTGTTGCAAAATACCAACATCAAAATTAAATAAAGACCAGTGAGGTAAGCTCTTACCTTTTGCAAGCCACAAACCTAATCTGCAATAATGGAAGCAAGTGCATATCTGAAAGGTGAAATAAAGTAAGACAGATCTGAACAAGAGAGAATCAAAACTTCAGATGTAACGGAAACCTGCACGCACATGAACATTTCAATTTAACTTCAAATGAAATTTAATGAAGCTAAAATACGTTTAAATTATCATAAAGCAACAGTCAGGTGGTAAAAACCTCTCCATAGTTTCGCCACGAGAGATTTCCACATTGAACAAAATAGCTGATTTTATTGGGAATATGAAATGTATTTACAAGAGGCATTGTTCTCTGATTTGTGAAAGCTACAGCGAGGATACATGTTTGCTAAGATATAATCACTAGGACATACTAATTGTACCTTGAACAAAAAGATCTTTACAGTCAAAGTGGCCAGCTTAATACAGGAGAGATACGAAAACATCCGAAAGGTTCACTCAAAAATCAACTTGTGCAGGAGCCTAAAAAAGAATCTATTTAGCCTAATTGTTGATAGGAGAGCCAAATGACTATCATATTACCAGTCATATCTTGAGAACAGCAGTTTTGTTTCTTTTGTCAATTGTATAATGAACGAGTCTATACAGAGAAGCAGCTTCAAACCATCATATTTAGGTCTGAAAGGTCATCCATTGGAATTTCAAGGCCCATAAAGTCGTGATCTTGCAACCCATCATCATCAATGTTCAACCATGAACCCAAATCCTGCCCCTGACCATCCAGATCATCAGGAACGCCAAGTACATCCATCCCTGGTAGCTGCAAGTGGGACAAGTCAATAGGTTCGTGGTCATCCAAAACATCCAAGCCAAAGTCATCTTTCTCCTTGGCATTGCTACTTTTAGTCATTTCATTTGACTTTGATACGGAAGGCATTGCCGGTTTGGGTTGTTCCGTGTTCTTTCCAAGAAGGCCATTTACTGAGACAGATAGCTGAGTTGTTTTTTGCTTCGGCTTTGTTTTTGATTTCCTTTCCCCCTTGGCACTGGAGGATAATGAAGGGCGACCAATTTTAGCAGTTCCATTTCTAGATAACACCTCTCTGTTGTGCCCTTTTCCATCTCGGTCCCTCTCGCTCCTTTTTCCTTTGGCGCTACTTGATAGAGTATTTCCCATGCTTGATGGAGCACTTGAAATACCAATAGTACTACCAACATCATCAAGCGACAATTCCCTCTTTTTCACCCTGTTTGAACATGTGTCTTCTTTCCCAGTAGTTTGCTCAGACACAAACACATCTGAACAGATATCATGGTTATCAACATTCTGACTGAACTGTGAAGGGCTTTGTTGTGAACCCATGGAAGCTGCAGACGAGAGAGACACGCACACACATATAAAAAAAGGGGCCAGTCGGTAAATTAAAAACAGAGAAGATCCTCCAATAAACTACTAGCAACTTGTCGCAAAGGACAAAACATACACACACAAAATCATCAATAATAGCATAACAAATATATCAAGTATTTTGATATTACGCATATGAATACCTGAAATTCTGCCTTCCAAATACCGGATGGAGGCATATCCTTTGCTAGATTCTCTATCTGTTGTAAAATCAGCTTGTCGTGCACTATTAACATTAGACCTCGAATGCAATGTTTCCCTGAATAAGGGTTCGCTAAAGCAGCTCTTGCCTGTATCTTCATATTTATGACATTGTTCTAATGTCCGTTTAACAAAAGCCAAGGCAGCTTGCTTGGCCACTTTATTACTGGAACTCTTCCCACTAGTATTAGGACCCCAGCAAGCCTAACAAACAAAAATTGGTAAGAATTCAGCATGAAATAAGGAATCTAGAATAAAGGCTAATTTTAAGGTCAACCACACTTGAAAAAGAACACATTCAAGAAGTCAAGATAACAGCCATCATATTTCGAAACTCTAACAGCAGCTTAAAGTGGTTTCCAGGCCTTAGACCTAATGTCCTTCATTCTCAATCTCATGTAATTTTAATCTAATAGAAAAAGCAAACAAGGTTATATATCCGCAATTACCACGTATTTTTCATAGGCCATTGTGGTGAGTTTCTCGAGGGCACGTTGTTCAAACTCCCTATAACACACAGATATAATTAATTACACCATGGTGTACATAAATAAATAAAAGAAGACGAAGAAAAAAGGAGAAGTTTATTACTTTTCTTGATGTTCTCTTGCTACCGAGGCAGACTTCAACAATGTCTCTATCAAACCTTCCCTCCTCAAAATCTGATGCATCAGCAAACAATATGACAAAACTAAAACCTTAATAACAGAGTTAATTCAAGCGATATCAAAAGTTTCAGCAACAAAAAATATTTGAATGAATTTGCTTTTAGGTTCTAAATAGACATTAGGTACTACATCTATAGAATATTTTCTTGCACAAAAAGATGAAGAATGCATTTGAAACAATGCTAAATCAGATATACCTGTTCATGATGCTTCTCCTCCAATTTACTTATCTCCTCACTGATTTCTTCATCCCCCATCTGCACAATGTCAGGCTAAACAAAAGGCACGTAAAATTAAATTATAGCCACAAACCCTATACAAAGCAAAACATTCAAGAATTTGATAGGAAAAAAAAATCATCATCCTCCAATGTCAAGCAAAATTTATCACCAACTCGATGTTGAAGAAGTAGAAAAACAACAGAAGAAAACACCACTAGGGTTTCTAATCTATGCTTACTAAAACTAAACTCTCAACAAAAGGAGTAGAACACAATGAACCACCCGGCAACAAAATAACTGGGAAGGGAGCAACATCACAGAAGAAAAGAAAATGTAAGACGTGTAAGAATTTTTGTAAAAAGTTGACCCACCACGGGTTCTGGGAAAATTCCAATACTTTGAATCTCCAAGAGGAGCTTCTCATTTATCGACATGTTTTCATATTGAAATTCCGAACATGTCACGTTAGGCGTCAATGTTTGGTCTGGGAGTAAGCCATTTGACGAATGGCCAAAGTTCGAATTCATTGCCTTGTGCGGGATGCCAGTCATTTCAGTTTCAGGTTCATTTTGTCCTGGTTTCCTGATTGTCCTATAGCCATTATAATCAGAATGCCCAGAAAACTGAAAATTGAGTAGAGATTGGTGATCCAAACTATTTGGTGCCAATTCTCCATCCTGATCAAATTCAGGTCCATACGCGTCAACTTTGGCATCTTCATTTCCACTGCTATAATCCTCCTCTGAAATCAGTGCTGCTACGAGTCTTTGACAAAGGGGAATTTCATTATGATCCCCTGTACCTTGTACAAATTGTTCTGTAAGGAAGTCGTCCTTTCTTAATTCACATTGAGTTAACCCAAATCCATTAGAGACGGTATTATCACCCTCTGCATTTGAAGGTACTTGGGTGGATGTCAATGCAGTAGATTCAAGGCTTTCCTGATACATAAGTAACACAGCTTTAGAAAAATAAAATAACCCAGATCCGCAATAAAATTTTCATGTCGAGAGACAGAGGCATTGCCGAGTCTTGGATTTTTTCCAACAAGGAAAGACTTTTGAAATGGGCGAAGAATACCATTTAAAGTAGATTTATACATTAAAACTAAAAACCTTAGCGATTATAAATGCTATGCTAATGGCTTATTTGTGACTAGTTTAGCGGGATAAACTTCATAAACATCATTATATAAGAGAAAACTACGTTCATTTCTCCTCCCTATGAGATCATCACCTGTTGCTTTAAGTAAGTTATGTCTGTATCAGAAATAAAACCAAAAAACGGCTCCATCTGCTTCCAAAATTGGCTGGAACAAGCACGGACTGCAGCAAAAGTTTAACTATCAATATAACTAACTCAATCATAGAAGCAGTAAATTAAACACATGTCAGACAAATACCAGGATTAATAACAGCATTTGCAGCTGCCAATAGCTCTTCATTCCCATCCTCTGACCCAACTACTAATAGACGGAGCCAAATGTGAATTGTAGGAAGTAGAAGAAAATAGTTAACAAAAAACCAGAAGTTTACAGATTTCTTTTCTTTCTTTTTTTTTCTGTAAGAAAATTTAAACACAAATACCAAGAAGATCTGCAGCTGCATTAATTGCTGTATGCTTTTGACGAGTGTAAGCTTTTCGATCTTGAAGTTTTCTAGTTGGTGGACGACCTGCCTTACTGAGAAAGAAATGTCATAAAAACCATCAGATTCAACTCCAATTACTAAACATAGTCAGAATAAACTGAGGAGAATCATTTGTCAGATAGCAAATGCAAGTACAAAATCCTAAACCTTTCAGTCTTATCAAAACCAAGTCTGGCACTTCTAAGCTGTTTTGCTGTTCCCACACCGCTAATCTTCTCTCCTGTCATTGGCATAAGAGACCTCGTGGAAGAAAATCCTCGCCCAGTCCTCCCCTGCCTTCGGACACCATCCCCAAGGTCTTCACCACTAATAAGCTTATTCTTTCTTGACGACAATACCAGCAAGGATACTTTTTGGACACTCTGTCCAGCTTTCTCATCAGCCTCATCAGACTTTTTTACTTTGTCTCGTGACTTTATTTCAACAGCCCCTGACTCCTCACTCTCAGATAAGGCAGAAGAAGACAAAGGCTCAGCTTTTAACTTAACCTGCTGAGGCGAACTTCCAGATGTGCGTTTCGCGAATCCCAAACTAATGTCATTACCAGTGACATCAGATGGGCTATCCATGGCAGGAGTTTCATCATTACTGGAAACAATAGGAACAAAATTTGTGCGTCTTGCAGTACGTGAGATTTTCTGTGGCCTTTGGCCAGCCCAATGGGTAACAGGTGGGGAAGAAGATCGTGCGGATGCCATGCGCTTGCGATTGTTAGCTCCAATACCAGAAGGGGGCTTGTTTGTGCAATGTGAAATCTCCCAATCGTTGGAAACTGTTGGTCTATGGACAACTGGGGATGACTTAGACACACCTCCAGTACCTGATCGTGGTGCCCGGACAGATGCATTCACTTTTGCATTTGCAATGGGACTAGCTGAATTTAAATCATCACGAATGTTTGCCCTGAACATTTCAATACCAAAAGGAACGAAAGTAAATAGACAGTGTATCTGAAAATGATATTTTAGTAATAGAACCGAAGATGAGCTCTCAATAGAGAACAATAAAGAGTCGCAACAGAAAAATAGAAGATAAGATTCAAATAACATAGAAGCAACGTAAAAATAAACCATCTCAAAAATTAAAACCAGAAAAATTCATTGTAGAAGAAAACGATCGATGCTGAACATACTTATTAACAGTTCTAAGGTTCACCCTTTCCTTATCTGAGCCAATAAGACGATCTCTCTTATCATTGATAAGGGAACTGTTATCTAAATCAGCCCTAGGGATGGATGAACGCATGCCCAAGCCAGTCTGTTGTAACATTCCATCTGATTTCGCAACTCCGACAATGCCACTAGTGACTCCTGGCCTACAGAAAGGTACACACAAAATAACACGCTTTAGATGAGATTCATAGATGGTAATCATCAAATGAAATCAATTCAATAATATTTCATAAGTGCTTTGAAAGAGATAATAACGAAGAAGAAAAGTTTCCCGAATTTGATGAAAAACTTATTGCCATCACTTTGATGACATGAAAAAGAGATCTTCTCATTCTTTTCCAATTTCAAATTTCAAATATTGCGTAAGTTTAACCAATGTCCACTATAAGCCCCCTATCTTTATGGATATCTTAAGGAAATCCCTCTATCAAGTGCTTCCACTTTACATTTCATAGATAAAGGACGAATAAAGTATAGGGAAAACTATATACATCGTTGTATGCAACATAAGAGCTTCAATTTAAGTAGAAAGCTAAAAAATATAACTTATCCTTTTCTGGTCTCAATCCTGTAATCCAAAGCAAAAATTCACCCTTAAGATTGACCTCTAGACTAACCATACAAGGATAATATAACAACATCGCAAATAATTAGTAACGAATGTAAATCTGACCAAAGATTAACCATATACAGAGATTTTTCTTTTTTCAATCATAACTCGATAAATAAGTTTCTATTCCTTCTTAATTTCTTAGCAAGAAAACCACACAAGAAAAAGGAAAACCAGGGATTTGAATATATATGCATGAAGAAGCATATGCCCAAAAATATTGAAGCCCTAACCAGGGGAGAACTATTCTATTATGATTGAATTTGAGCTTCAAACCTTTTCCATGGATGCATTGGCAGTAAGACTTCAGAAGTCATACCTGAAACCATGTGAGTCATTATTTAACCTTGATCGAGCATCAGTAATAGGTCTTTGCTGCATTCCTTGTTTACTTTCCCGGAAGCCATCAATGGATTTAGGCGGCACCGTACTGGGAGAAACATCTGGTTTTATCCCAGAACGCTTCTTCTTCATTTTTGACTTTTCCCAACCATCAACTCCAATGGATAAAGTTCTATCCTCACCCTGAACTGCACCGCTGCTTGGAAGCCTCAACATTTCTCTATCTCTATCTACAGCGCCCGATGGCCTAACCAGAGCATTACTCCGTCCTTCCATCTATATTTATACTAATCACTGTTAATATTCCTTTAAAGGAAATATAATGGGTAGGAAATAGATATAATGCCCAAATAAACGGCAATACTAACGTATAAACATTATCTTAAATCCAACACAAATCAACAGTCACAGCTTATAGGAATTTGTTAACAACATCAAATACATCCCCTACATCAAATTGAAATGACAAAGGTCAGGAACAGTTGAAAAAATAATTAATTGGAACAAAGCCTTCAGAATTGGATAAGCACATGCATAAGACATAAACATAGAGAGAACAATACCAATAGCCATAATGCCATTTAGTGATTTTCAGAAGCTAAGAGTAAGAAAAACATGCAACAGTATCCAAAAACCAAAACGGTAGCAAAAAGAATTTTTGCAAGTAAACGTAACAGAAACGTTTGGAACTTTGCACAGAGTAGGAAAAAAACAATGCTGTGATGTTAAGAATATAGCAAAGGAAGCACACTTAAAAAGTTGAAATGCATACCTTAGCATCAGCAAAAGAAGTCCGAGTACGTTTATTTGGGAGAGCAGTTTTTGTCCTTTCTTCTGACTTCTGCTCAAGTTCAAAACCACCTTGCATGGACTGATTTTGCATTCCCATCTTGCCCATGCTTGACCCTACACCCGGTCGATCACTTGATAACACCGCAGCAGAGCGATCACTAGGAAAACCTTCTGATCGAGATCTCTTTTTAGATGGCACACTTGGGAAAAATTTATTGAATACTGACAAAGCTTCATTGAAAATTTTTGTCCGCTCCCTGTTATAAAATAAAACTTAAGAACCATTTTTTAACTCCACACCAAAATGAGAAATGTCCAAAGAACTACCTGGCCTTGACATTACTTTCCCGCAGAGCAGCCTTGGCTCGCTTGGCTTCCTCTGGTGATAGAGATGGAGGCAGCATCTTTCCTTTTGTAGAACCAGAAGGAGATTCATCTGATGAAATTCCAAGAGCAACGTGTATATGTCGTTTAAAGTCCTCTTGGCGGAGTGATTTATGCTCTGAGGCCACCACCTTTGGATCAAACCTCAAGCAACGAAAGAAGTCAACTACATCTCCTTGTGTTACTGTACAGGTGCTTCTTGACATGTTTGGAAGAGAAGACAAAATTGGATTATCCATGCTGTCACGAAAGCTACCCGATCTGTCCAGTTGAGTAGCTATGTGGGATCCACGTTGCCCACTGATATATAAAGGTCTATCTGGGCTACTAGACGAGATATCGAACTTGCTAGATGTAGCCATTTCACTGGTTTCCACACATACCTTACATCATTAACCCAAAAAATACAGGAGTGCATGACAAAGTTGGGGAACCAAAGTACATAAAGCCAAAATTTCTCAAGGACAAAGATTGGGTAGCATTCCTGCAACAGACATAAAAATAAAAATAAAATAAAGATGAGATAAGAAATTAAATCTACATTCTACTAGAACGAAGTGGGTAAAGGACTTCAATTGTGAAAATTCATATTTCTCATGCCAAAATGATAGAAAACCAAAAAGATTAATGGCTGCAGAGAAAGTGCCCTCTAAATTTGTTTATCAAATATATAATGATCGTTAAAATTAAAACAAAGTATAAGCTTCAACTAATAATAAAAAGCCTCAAAACACCACTTGTGCAAACTGCATGAATCATTTCTTGCCATAAAGCTGTATTTACTGTTAAATATCCTTCAAGCAGCACCTAACGAGAAATCTTATATGGCCATTTTCTTTACTTAAATAGTTATTCAGCAAAGATCCAGCATAAATACTTGATGATACTTGATTTTACTTCTTGTCACCATGCATACATACATATATACATAGACACAAAGTATGCAGTTTCTTACTTTTATCAGCTTAAAATTTACTCATAAGCTTAATATTTACTCATAATATATGAAGCATTTTCTCCAACTTCATCGAAGTCTTGTCCACCAAAATAAGTAAACACTTATATGATTGAAATGCTTCAAAGGAAACCTTAACATAATATAAGCTTCCTGAATCTCACTACTAACATTATTATTCACATCTAGCTACCACAACCATTACACAGTAGGTATTAAGTCCTGCAATATGCATAAGAGTAAACGAAAGGATGAATCTCGTATTTCGGTATCAGCTCAAAAGTTTCAAGGCATTAATCTTAATTAAGCTCGAATGAAGCAGATATAAGGAACTTACACATTGGCGCTATTGACTCAGCAAGATTTGAACACTTGGCTGTTCAAATCAGAGAGAGTTCGTATCGGGTACCACACACACTCCAAAATCTATAATTTAATTTGATAACAAACTGCATAATTTGGTCAATTAAAGCCAGTCAGTATCATACATCTTGAACTCAAAATCCCTACTTAACTTCCTACCATATAAACACCCGAACATTAAGCTAAAATCGTTAATTCAGTCGTGAGGAATTATTAAATATCACTTCTCGTTTTGGCATGATTTTATTAACTGATAAACGAACTAGATTTGATCGACAATGCCCAATTTCCTGTAGTTTAAGCGTCCTAGTAATGAGATCACATTCCTAAATAATCCAAATTTCCCTCTATTTCTACACACACAAAACACGAGCTTAACACTTAAGCTCAATCTCAAATGTTACCACAATTGATACTTCACCAAAAACACCCAATCAAAATTCTTACACTTTTGACAATCGCGTCCAGGCAGGCTATGTGCGCGGCGGCGCCTTTCGAATAAGCTTAGTTCTTGCTGTTTGGTTCCAGAGAAAATGAAGCACAAAAATTGGTCAGCTAACTATTGAATTTTACGTAATTTTTGTCCCTTTTTGAATCCAGATATAAAACTAAAATGAAAAAAAAAAAGAAATAATAATAGCAATAACGAATAACAATAAAAACGAACCTTTTTTGAAAATTGAGGAAAATGGCTGGGGAAAAAGGAGGTAAAGAAGGGGGTTTTCTCGAATTTTCTCGGATCCCAAACAGTGGGGAAGGATCAGCGATCGAGGGCAGGGATTGAGTTTGGACTTTTTTAGGGTCCGCCGAAGAGATCAGAGTCGCGGGGAGGGGCAGTTCCGGGGCTTCTTCCCTTTTGGACAAACATGGGAAATTGAAAAAAGTTTTTGCGATTTCTGATTTTTTATTATTTCGACGAGACGGCGTCGTTTTCAGGTTGAATTGGCCCCAACGACAGCGCGTTTTCAAAGAACCGACACCGTTTAGCTCGAATGTTATGCAGAGGACAACTCTTTTCGCTGCCTTTTTCTTTTAAAAAAATAATACAAAAAAATCGTAAAAATTCATTCCAAAAACAAGAAACGTTGACTAAAAATACTAGTTCCAATTGATTTGTCGTAATGTTTTTTTTAATTTTTTTATATAAATTAAACTGGTATTATATTTTATGTTCGAATAATTAGCTCAAACTATGTTTTAAATTAAGACTGTTTAGTTAATTGTAAGTTCAAGCTTTCACATGATATAAAAATTAAAAAAAATAAACTATAATTTTTAGTTTAAAACTTACCATTCTAATGGTCCTTTCTAAACACCCTTTTAAAATGTAAAACCTCATTAAAATCGTATCATAATGGGAAATAAAATAAAACAAAAAAAAAAAGTTGACGGAACCTTGTAATATGACCGTTTAAAATATTAAATTTCGATAAGATTTTTTTTACAACTACTTAACGAGTTTCCCATTGCAACTATATATAATTAAGATTAACAAGAATTTTCTGATCCGGCAACAAAGCATAATATCCACAATAATACATCCAGTCCAAGAGATATTACGTGCACATAAATTGTCTAAAAACAACCCATAAAAACAACAATTATCTGTTGTAACATGCATAATTTAGCAATAATTTCTTCCCCAAATAAACAAAAACATTAAATTAGTGACCAACTGCATCAAGACAAAAGCCAGCAATTTTAGCGCTCATTCCACCAAGTCATGCATGCGTGGAAAACGAGTAGAATAGATACCCGAAAACTATATTGGTAAACCAACTTTCGGCATTTTTTTGGGGAGAAAAAAAAAACAATTCGTTCTCATTTTTTAAATGAAGTTTATTCATTTATTTGTAGGAATGATACATATGACGATTTGTATATTATTATTATTAGGTGAATGCTATATAGCTCATTACAATGAAGGATCATTTAAATAATTATGTTTGATTTAATGAGGACTTGATTAAATACAGTACAATTATTTGAGCTCAAAATTAAACAAACATTGAATCTGCCTATGGCGGTGAAACATGTCAATGCCTACAACATGGCATTATCGCTCACTTGTCATTGTGTAAAAATGTAGGAGTCGTTTGGAATTTTTTTAAAAATTGATGAAAATGTTTTTATTTTGAAAAATAATTTTTTTTTTTAAATTGTGTTGAGAATGTTTTTAAAATTTTTGCATCGAAAAACGTACGAAAACATTTCTAAAAATTCTGTGAACAAAGCCAAGCAGAGAACAACCCTAGTCAAGTCGCATGATGCACTGACAATTAATGGTTATTTGACTTCTCAATTGAAACCGTGAGTTCTAATCAACAAAGAGTTTAAAGCTCTCAATAACTACCGTAAAAATAAAAAAGTTGTTACAGTATAAAGTTCACATCCTATAGTTTTTAAACCAGTATTTTCAGTTCCAACCGCTTTCTCAAATAACCCATTAGAGTTAAACTCTCCTACTCTAGTTTGAATTAACGTCTATGTGGAGGTTCTTTGTTGTTCGAGTATAAAAATGCATGTTCAAACATAAGACAACACTTTTTTTAACAAGAGTAAATGTTTTGACGTGATTTGTAGAACACAAGGCACATTTTGTAATATAATTCTTCCTTTAATACATCCTTTGATTTTGCAATTACCCAAGTTGATAAATGAGTTGATACTTGGTGGCGGTGTCTTGCAAGGTGATTGTAAATAGAAAGGATATAAATAGGGATGTAGAGGTACAAGGAAAAAAAAAATAAAGAAAAGAAAAAAGAGAAAATTGAAATAGTTTAGAGTCGAACGTTCCTGCAAAACGGAAACACAAAAGGGAAAAAAAATTAAATAAATATCTTACTGTTTTGCTCACCAAAGACTCTGGACCATCCATACAAATCCAACCACCAAGCATAGTTCATACAATAGCGTATCAAGAAGAGATAACAAAAGGCCAGAAACCGCCACAAGCGAAGGCCTATTTTGTTTAGCCAACCTGGGTGGCAAGGGCCTTGATAAAAACCGCAGACTTTCACTACTTAAATACAAAAACTTCCAATCACCAAAGTACTACTCATTCCTACCAACCAAGCAAGGGTCTTATCTTAAGTTATCCAACAAAGCCGTGTACACTAGGGAAATAATTCATAGTGAGGAAGTGAACCTTCATTGTTCATGCTATCAGGGCAAAACCTGGCTGAAAAAGTAGCAGGCATACCCCTCCATCTGTTTAAAGACGATGCTTTTGCATTGTTTCAGTCAAGCAACTATCCAGAGTCATATAATGTTTTCTGACGATGCAAACACCGGCTTTCTGGTGTTCTCAGTCGAGTAGTCACCCGAGTACTCAATTGCAGAATCACCTGGTAAGGGAAACATAAACTTTAATATGTTTATAACTAATAAGGTGCGCTTAGCAATGCTTGTGTTTGATTAAGATGTATTACTGTGAGCAGAGTCGATAGATGACCGATTTGGATCAGTAGTGCACTTTAGATCTGCAATGGTAGGACGAATTAGATAAGATATTTTTGGCACCATAAGAAAAGATAAAATTTAGGAGGATTTATCATTTCAAATGACATTTACCACTAAAGATAGTGATGGAAATAAACATGGGCTCCATTAATTTTCTTTCATGCAAGGAGAAAAAAGGGGACGAAACAGAATAAAGGAAACAGCGAAAAGTCAATGAATAGGATAAAGCCTCATACCAAAAGAATGATGCAACCCTCTGATGGCCTCAAAATTCTTGTACGTATATCCAACAAAACTCAGATCTTTAGGAGTCAACATTGTCTGAAAGCAGAAGTTGTCAGACAATAAGGCCAAATATCATGAAGGAAACAAGTTTCCAGGTTATTGTGATGTATGGACTTGTTGTGTCCTAAATCTTTTCAGGCATTAGCCATTAAATTATGCAAAATATTCAAAATCATTAATGCACATGACATCTCCATAAGAAAATATCATAATGAATGAAAATAGAAATTTTCCTTGAAAGCTGTTCTTAGTTTTCACTTCTTTTTCTTTCATTGAAGTTACTTTAAAGGTTGATACTTGAATTTAACTCAAACGAATTTAGTGTCAAATCAATGGACTCAATCTCACTGGGAATGCTGTTTTATGGCACAAGCATAGCCGTCATTCCATATTTCAGTCGCTAAACAAAATACGACTAAACCAGATAACTAAATGATATCATATTAAAAAAAGTTTGTGTTTCTTCTTTTTTTCGTAGCATAAAAAACTAGGTATAGCACTGGTTTTGATTATTTTTCATGTCACTGCAACGCCAATTTCAGTTAATAGTCATGATAGTGCATTTTATAATTGTGACAATTATCGTAGTGGTAGTGACATGAAGAAAATAATAGAGAACTGGTGATATTTTTATTTACTTTTTTCATTAGTGCTATAAAAACAATTAACCCTTTGTTTTTTTTTTTTAGGAAATGAAACCTATTAGTTTGTGCCAATCAAACCATAAAAACAATCAACCTTTTTTTTTTTGGAGAAAATTAAACCTATTGGTTTATGCCATTCAAATCTGAGGTATTCTTTCTTCCTTTTCTTTTCTTTTTTTCTTTTTTTGGGAAAAAAAAAGGTCTTTGGTGTCCTTCAAAGTAGATTAACTGCATACCTTCCTTAAGGGTCCAGATCCACTTCTTTCTGGTTTTGGTGCATCCACCTATATCATAATTAAAAACCAAAAGAAGAACCATAAACTCAGTGTGAACCAATCCTGACAAAATAAAATAACAAATCGGAGTTTAATTGAAATCAAACACAAATAAAACTAAAGTTTCCTGTATTAAAAGATAAGTAGGCTTGGCACCTCATCAAATTTCATAAAATTCTGAGTATCAAGCTCCCAATTGACCTCAGGTTTAAATGCTGCTTCTACCTCATAAAGTTTTTCCCATACAATATCCTTGAACCAAGGATGAGCCTGGTCAAATTTAACATAATTAGTATAACTCAGATCAAGCGTGGGAATAAAACATAATCAAACAAACATGCAAGTTGAAGTTAAAGGAAATGGCGTACTTTAATTTGGTAAGCTCCTGATGTACCAAGCCTTTGTTCAACATCACAAAGCAACCTACAGATCAGATCTTTAGCTTCAGGCGACAGTCTTGCCTCCTCTGGAAATTTTAAGTGGTTTCTCCAGTGCACGATCTGACATGAGTTTTTTTAGTCAAGTAACAAGTAGACATCTAATATCATTATAAGCATAAAGTTCAGTTGCAAATACTTTCAGAAGTCATATGGAGTTAATGACTCAATAAGAAACAGAAATATTGGGAACTAAAGGAAAGGAAAGGAGAAAGATCCTGTATATTGTCTCCTAAAGAAGCCAGGTAACTTATATCTACATGCATGAGTGTGAACTCATGGTGTTACAGGTTATACATTGTCTTTACAGTTGAGGCATTCTTGATAAGATGATTGAGTAGATTCAGAACAACTGATAAGATGATTGACAGCACACTAATGGATGGAAGAGGATAACTTAAAAGCTATAAGATGACATATATGCTTCAGTTGGAAAAAATAATACAATGTACGTCACAGTCACTAAACCTTTCGGCAAGTTGTTACTGGATCATCAGAGTAGAAGGGCGGATATCCCACAAGCATCTCATACATTATTGCACCAAGTGACCACCTGCAAGCAGGAAGTAATTTAGTATACATGTAACAAAACTTCCTACCCGTGTCAAAACATCCAGCTGAATGGCAGAGGTTCTTAAATGTTAGCATCAAGGTCAAGTCTGGCCTCCGATAACCTTTCTATTAGGAAATAAATTTGTTCTGCCATTTATGAGCTATTATTGCAACTCAATAAAACAGGATTTGAAATTAGGATCCGTAATAGTTCTAAAACAAAAGAAAAGTGAATATGCAATTCATAATAAGACCAAAGTAAACCAAGAATAAGAGAATATCATTGATACAGAAATATTTAAAATAGTTCAAGCTGACTGACTGACCAGTCACACTCTATGCCATATCCTTTCTTTACCAATACTTCTGGAGCAATGTAATCTGGAGTGCCAACCGTTGAATATGCCTGTAATTTAAAAAAAAAAAAAAAAAAAGGGGGTCTAGAGAAGCATACATCTGTGCAGTCAATTGAGTACAAATAAATTCAAAGAATTTAAGCAAGTTAAGATCTCCAATTATTTGTCAGTGAATCTAACCACTAAAAAACACTAATATCTGCTCTATTGTAAAAGAATATCATATCTCCATTACCAATTTCCTCCTGTTTATCTGCCAATGTTTAAGTTGTTCCATGGGGCTCTTCCAGCGCCTCCCACTATTTGTATCTGGGAATCCTTCCGTGTCTGTTGTCTCAATCAAGTTCTCATCGTCAAAAGTTTCATTTTCTTGTATGGGAGATAAATGCGAACAGTCAAGAGGCTTGCAAAGACCAAAATCAGAGAGCTTCATGTGACCATTTTTGTCTAACAAAAGGTTGTCCGGTTTTATATCTCTGAGAATGAAAAAGAAAAGGTTGGGAATGCAAAAATTAAGTCACCAAAAATGTCAGCGCTTTCACCATTACTTCAAATGTTTACATACATGTCAAACACTGGAAAAACCAACCTGTGAATATAGTTATGTTTATGAATAGATTCAATTGCAAGAACACTTTGAGCAATGTAAAATCTGGCCACAGTCTCAGTCAAAGTTTCTTCTCTTATAAGCAAAGTCATCATGTCACCACCAGGAAGATATTCCATGATCAGGTATAAGTATTCAGCATCTTGAAACGAATAGTATAGTTTCACAATGCAATGACTGTCAACCTCTGCAAGCAAATTCCTTTCAGCTCTAACATGCTCAACCTGGTTTCAGTTACATACAGTAAGTAATTATAAATGTATGCATTAACAATACGCTGGACAAATAATAATAAATAAATAAATAAACAAATAGCGGATGGAATGTAAAATGTGTTTTGGGAAGTATTAAGGCTGTGGAAACAAGACCAAAGTGACTTTTCTTCTTACCTGTCCTCGACTAAGCATTTCAGATTTTTTTAACTTTTTCATGGCATAGATGTTCCCAGATTTCTTCTCCCGACACAATCTGACCTGTAAAATATCATTTTACAGAATATTCAAGAAGTAAGAAACAAAACCCAGCACAACCAGTTACTATTTCTCATGAAGTTTTACCAGAAGCCTTTGTACACCATTAACCCAGCCAGTTCTGTAAATAAAGTCCTTATAACTAAGAACTTTTGTTTTCTTCGGCATTGATCGATAAACAAATCTTAATACACAGCAAATTTTTGATAGGTACCATCAATCATCAGTCTTCTTTCATTGGCCATAAATATTACCCATGTTTTAGTTTCATATGTCAACTTTGCTTTTGTTTCTCTTTTTTTTTTCCCCCGAAAGGCCTTTGCTTTTGTTTTCTGATAAACAAGATATCAATGTTCTTTAACATAACTCAATAAGTTTCTAGACATTTTTCTGAGTAACACAATTGTGAGAAACGAAAACCCGCAACGTCTTTTAAACAGAGCATCTACGCATCTTATATAAATATGCATATTTCTAACCTCTCCAAAGGCCCCTCTCCCGATAATGGTTAGAAGATCAAAATCATCAACACAAATCTTGTGCCTTTGCAGTCGCATAAAGTTAGTCTCCGTGCGCTCCAAATCTTTCAACAGATTCAATTGTTCCTCCTCCGACACACTTTCAGAAGCTAACTTCTTTTCTAGCACTGAACGCCTGGAAATAACAAATTTATGTGACCAAAACATATCAATACCACGTACATTCTGCTTCTCGGAATCATTGGTTAATAGTCTCTTCTTAAAAGTTTACGATTACAACTTTTGTTTCCACATTAATCTTTTAACGGATTTATCCATAAAATTCCTACCTATTCCTACTTGTTTAGTACGTCCTCACTTAAGCAAAACCAAAGCAAAAATGCAATTTCCCCTTACAATGGCCTAAACTTCTTTTCTTTCTTTTTTCTTTTTTTTTTTAACACTGTGACATTATTCACGTCAATTATAATTAAGCAAAATAATTATAACTACAGGTTAAATATGCTTCCATTTAAACAAAAAAATAATAATAATTCACTCTCTTCAACCACACAAAAAGCATAATCGCATTCTCACGAACTTTATTTCCATGCAAAGCAATCCCTTTCAGCGAAAGCAACCAAGGCGACTATCAAACGGTTTGAGGATTCATAATAAACGGATCAAATAGCCTGATTCGCTTCCTCAAAAACATGCAAACGATCCAGAGATCACAATTTCATTCCCGTTAAAAGAAAAAAACTCATTTTGCGCAAAAAAAAAAAAAAGAAAAGGAAATTCACAGCAAATTCTCAAGCGTAAATTGCGAAGAACAAGGCCAGAGCTCGAACGAAAATCGGAAACGCCAATGAAGAAATGTTCGGCAGAGGATCAGAAAAGTGTTACTACCTCTCTTTGCGTTCTTGGATGTGCTTCCTCTGAGCCCTGTAGTGATTCTCGATGAACTGCTTCGCCGCGGCGACCTTCTCCATCGTCAAGCTCGAAACCTCCGCCGCCGCACCTCCTTCCTCCTCTCCGGCCATGGGCCCCACCTCGTCCTTCTCCTCCTCCTCCTCCTGCTCCTCTGGATTCTTCTCCATTTCTCTCTCTTCTTTCTCTCTCTACCTGGTTTTTGTAAACTTATTTTTAGCGATTGTGACAACGACGCGAACTCGCAAAAGGGACGAACGAGACCGCATAACGCAAGGATCTTTCTAACGACAATTTTCTGTTTTTTTTTTCCTCTTTCTTTCTCTTTCTTTCTTTTTCCATATCTTGTCTTGTCCCGATTCGAACTTTTGTGACACGTGGAACTCATTCATTGGTTTGGTGCAAGGGCGTTTGGACAGTTGGGCTTCCGGGGAGCAAATTTCAGGTGGAGGACATCTCCATTATGGCGCGAACGGCTGAAGTCTTCGCTGAATAAGATCGACGGTGGAGAATCGTTCGCCACTTTGGAGATAGGGAACATCTAACGTGAAGTGGAACATTAATATCGGACGCCTGGTCCTTGCATGTTTTTAGGGCAATTTACGCTGACTCGCCCTTTATTTTGTTGAAATAACAGAGACATCCTGTTCATTGTGAAAAATAACGTTAACACCCTCTAGTCTTAATTTTGTTCAACTTTAGAATTACAATATGGAAAACAGCTAAATTTTTTTCGTCATAGCCCTTGGTTTCCTTAGATTTCACTTAAGCCCCGTCAATCAAAGCAACTAGTGTCGCCCCCTTTCTAACAAAACCCGAGCCTACTTGGCTCTTGTCAATGTCCCAACGTCATTGCTATCACATTGAGGCCAGCTATCGAGCTCCAAACCTTGTCCTCCTTCACGCTTTTCCACCCTACGTACCTACAAGTTGTGCTGCCTCAGCCCCGTCACAATAGCAGGCAACCTAGCCCCCGCACAAGCCCATGGCACCACCCGTGTTCCTTGTGATCAAAATAACTACTCTAATTGGTATATCCTTTAAGGAAATCACCCCTGTTTCTTTTTTTGAAAAAATTGAGCTAAGACTATTAGAGTCTTGTTTGAAAGTTGTACTCGTACAAAATTGGTAGAGTTTTACTTTTCATGTTCACCTATTATTTTGATCATTTGAAAGGGGTTTATAAGAATAAAAGCTCAGATATCTAGGAAAAAGGTCCTAGTTTCTAATAGTGTTGCTTTAGCCAAGCAAAAAGTAGATCAACGTGGGACTAAATGTTTGTTGCACATATACGTTGATCATGCAGATTTGTGGCCTCTTTGGCATGACTTCTTGAAATGTACCTTTGGCCTTTTGAGTTCATAAGTTGGTTTGAAAAGTGATTAAATAATATATCAAAGAGAGTTTCTAAATAGGCTTTTAAACTTGTATAAAGCTTTTGCAAGACATAATAAATTTTATTTTAAAATTTTCATTGTTTATCAAAATGGTAAAATAAACTCTTTTAAAGTGTGATTTTAAACACTTACTAAAAGTCATGAAATTTACTTGTCCTTTTCTAAGACTAAAAACTTAAGCAAATAAGCAAAAAATTTATGGGAGTGGCCTTATGTTTTCCTAGTTTTGTTAGAAAGGTCAATGACATATTTTTTTTTCTCTTAAAAGAAAAAAAAGAAAAAAGAAAAGAGGAATGGCATATGCTCACAAGATAGGGCACTGCCACATAGAGGTGGCAATAATCATGTTCATGCTGTGTTCGCGTCGGCACGTTTACAGCACGACACGTTTAGCGCAAATACGAATACAGCATGATTAATAAACGTATCAAAAATGCAAACACGAACACGACACGCCTATGGTACGCGTAACACGGCACGACACGATTAACACGATTATTAAACATGCTGTGACGGGTTGACACGATAACAACCCGCATATGACACGTTTATGACTCAATTAACTAAAAATTAAAAAAAAACTAATTTTTTTTAAAAAGCCAATAAAGAAAATTAACAAAAACACAATATCTAATTAATACTAACCTACTATAAATATTTCAAATATTTTTATTTTTAAGTTTAAATGTGTTATAAATGGACGGGTCATGTCGTACTGTATCAACACATTTATGGCCCATTTGATTAAACGTGTTAAGGCGTATTTAACGTGTTAGCACGAATCCAGTCCGTTTATTTTCGTGTTATTCGTGCTAGCCCATTTATGGCAAAATTAATAAACATGCGGTCCAAATCCGTTTATCTCGTGTCGTTTTCGTATCGTGTTATTATGCGTGTTTAAAATTGCCGGCCCTATTGCCACACAATGACCTAAAGCAAGTGTGTCAACATGTACAATGTAGTATTGCAAGTGCACGAAGGTACACGTTTAGGCCATTTAAGAGTATAATTTGAACTATGAATTTTAACAAAAGTTGGTTCCAAATTCGAACTTTAAAATTAATTTAAATCACAATTTTATGGTCTAAACAACATCCTGAAGCTATCTTAAAAGCCACATATTACATATTAGTTTTTAATGTAAACCAAGCCGTATTAGGAAGTTTAAAACACTCATAGGCTGTTTAGAAGAATGGAATTAGAACCAACAGTTTTAGTTTGAAAACTGTAACATGTGATAAATTTATACTGTAGTAACTTTTTGTATTTTTTACTATAATATATGATCACAATTATAACGGATAATTCTAACTGTTATTCCAAAGGACCGATCAAAAGTTTCATCGGTAGTCTTGTAGGCAACTCCAGCAAACTATTTCAAAGAAATGATTTTCTTTTAGCATGCTAAGCATTTAGAGTTGTCCCAGTTCTTTTCTATTTTTTTTCCCTTTGGACCAAAGAAAAGCTTGACCAATTTCTCAAATACAATAATATTTGTTTGAGGATTCTCAACTCCAATCCAGCTAGAGATTAGTAACATAAGTTCAACAAAACCAACCTGAGTTCATACTTGCTACTTCCAATGAGATGAGAATCACCTATCTGATTGGTAAGCGGTCTCCTCCATCAATGCCAAGACAGAAGTTTCTTAAAAGTCAAAGGGCACAAGAGAGACAGTTTACTGATAGAGACCAACAATTTAAGAGTAAACGACACTCGTGGGACACAGCAATCAAGCATGACGACGATGTCGTTGAGCGACAAACACGAGGAAGAAACGCGTAGCAATCAGTCATCAGTCACAAAAGTTAGACACGCAGCAGAACACAGCCTCCTATAACTATAATTACGGCAGCAAAAAGCCATTTTTTAACAAAGCAATAATAAGCGTTGAAAAATGGGGTCTCTGATATTCTCTGCTACGCTGCACTAAACTACACCCTGGTCAAATCTAGCAAAATGGGGCCTATGAGTCTTCAATTCCACCATGCGAACAACAAACAAAAACTACGTAAACCCAACATCAACAAGAACAACAACCACCATAGTGCAAAGAAACCATAAACCAAACAATCTTTCATACAAGTGTAAAGAGTATGCATTTCATCTGTATAAATCACAATGGCCACAATTGAATTCAATCTAGAAAACAAGACATTAAGTATCAACCAACCTAGAAAAAATTGAATCTAATTCTTATTCTTCTATAACCCAAACGAATTATAACTATAAAAAAAATCTTCTAACTAACAAATATCAAGCAAATCACTATAGAAAAGAAGTGCCAGCAAAGCCATGGTGCAACAAGTTATGAGCAATCTGATCCCTCTTCTGGGCTGAGCTGGCAGACCTTATGCTATTCTCGGCCACCATCTCATCATCAAAAATCTCAAACTTGGCCGCCGGATCAGTCTCCTCATTCCTCATCTCACAAATGTTGTGCAGAACACAGCAAGCTCCAAGAACCACAGGCAGGTCCTGAAGCTTAACCTCGGTCCTCTTCTGCAAACAAGACCACCTTCCTTTGAGCCTAGCGAAAGCATCCTTAGCTATCTTCTGAACCTCCCCAAGCTTCTCATTGAAAGCGTGTTGCGTCCAAGTCAGGTTCTGCTTCGTGTAAGGAACCAAAACCCAGTCGAGAAGCGGATATCCAGAGTTCCCCACGATCCAAACGTCCCTTAGAAGCCCGTGATTTGCCCTCTTGAAAAGCGCCGAGTTTTCGAGAACTTGGTCGTCGGACATTGACCCGGGATAGCCGATGCAAATGTCGGTGAAGACCCCCTTGGGATCGACAACGCCTTGGACGGTGATCGAGTACGAGGTTTTCTGGTTCCTCTCCGTGTGCCTCTTGTTGAAATACGAGGCGACGCTGATCTTCGGCGCGATGATAGGGACGTGCGTGGTGTACATTGATCCGGCGACGTTTTGGATCCCGGACATCGACTCGAACTCGCACTTGATCGCCCTCATCCTCTGCTCGTCCTGCCATTGGAGGAATTTCGGCATGAGGACTGTCCTGATCGCGGAGCAGACCTCGAGGACGAGCTTGTGGCAGGTCGAGATCCCGAGCCCGAACCGCTTCGACACGAGGCGGAGAGGCTCGCCGGTGGCCAGCCTCCAGATGCAGACGGCGACCCGCTGGCGGACCGGAATCGCGTCGCGAAGCATCGTGTTCTTCTTCATCACCGTCGAGTCGAGCTCCTCGCAGATCATCTCGAACGTCGCTTTGCTCATCCTGAAATCCCTCTTGAATTCCTCCTCTGGAAAGTCCGGGTGGTTGTGCCGGTCCCACCAGTCCTTCGACCGGTCCTTCACCCACAGCCGCCGATGATGACCGACCGGTCCTCCTCCATTCCCCGAGCTGCTCGACGCCACCGTATTACTCTCCCCAGTGACGGCAACGGCAACGGCGGCGGCCGAGGCCGATCGGCGAGCTCGCTTGGCTCGAGACTGGTCGACATCGTTGAGCTGAGAGTAATGTTGGTCCAAGTTGTTGAAATGGTCACTCATAGCTTGGTTCTCCTTCTTGAAAGTGGCGTCGATTAGGGCCTTCTCTCGCTGGAAATCGATTTCCCTCTGCTTCTGCTCTTGCTTCTCTTCCTCCTCAAGCAAAATCAGCGAAGCCAGAAAATCCTTAAAACCACCCCTGTTAATTCCCTCCTCTTCCTTTTCTTCTTCGTCCTTTCTTCGCCATTTGAACGAGTCGTTTCCGTTGTTCCAATTCACACCAAAACTGTCGTCATCCATTTCTGGGAACAGGCTGAAGACGTGAGAAAAGTCGTCCTGGTTAAGAATTGACGCGACGGAGCTAATTTCCATCAAAATGACCGAATTCAAGTGTGAACGAACTGGGTTTTTTCTTCCGCCGTTTTTTTGGCTTTTCTTTTTGATTTATGACTTTGTTTCGAAGTGAATCGGAGAGATGGAGTTGAACAAAAAAAGGGGCCGGTCTTGGGAGATATATAAGCCATGGCGGGCGTGAGGAAGCGTGTGCGCAAATGTGAACGCGATCTCTTTTGAGCTTTTGACGGTGACTTGACTTTTCCTTGATTTTGTTATTATATATTATGTAATTATAATAATACAAAAAAGTACTAGTTTTTCTCTCTCTTCTCTCTCTCTATATCTATCTTTCTCTGTGGGATCCCTTACGCGGTTGGGTGGACTTCCATTGGTTTTTGATGACGATGACACTTTTTTTATTTTTTATTTTTTTAAGGAAAAGGGCAACGTTGGTGAATTGGAAGGTTGTGGAGAAGCTTCGGCTTTGTTGAGCAGGAATTTAGGATTGAGAGAGGAAAGAGGATAAATGGATAGGAGGGACAAAGAGAGAGACGATAAGGTAATAATTATCTGAGATGCCCCTTTAAGAGTATAATTTTGCTACCTGCTGACGACTATTGTACTGTTTTGTGATTTGTTGGCGAAGTATCTTCGATGGTCCGTTTAGTGCCCGCAAGTTTTTGCTATTTTGCGATTTACGCGCCTAAGTTTTTTTTTTTTGTGTGTGTCGTATTTGTACGTGACAAAGTTATAAAAGAACAATCATCTTGTTTAATAAAAATAGTTTCAACTATTTTTTAGTTACAATAAAAAAAAAATACTACAATAAAATTTTTACATATTATAATAAAAATAATTTTAAATAATAATTTTACAATTATACCAAACACCAATAAAGCTATTTCTTTATATATTAACTGTTTTTCTCTTTTAAAAAAAGAGTACTTAGAGTGTTTTATTAGTGTGGAAATCACTGCTACTCTTAGAAAAATCTTTTGCTACTTTAATGTCTGTCTGATACTTTAGTTTCACTTATCAGTTCAAACTATGATAATGTAAGACTCTTAATAGTTACAATAAAAAGAAATAAAAAATTGTTACAGTATAAAATTCTCACCTACTACAGTTTTTAAACTTCGGTTACAACTAAAATATCAAAGTGCCTATTAATAAGTTATCTTCCTAATGTTACAATATTTTCAGCTCAACTGATATTTGATAGGTATGTGAATTTTTAATAACTCTTTCATCATATGATTTCAAGAAACAATAATAAACCTCTCATAAGATATATAAAAATAATACCCTTTGCCACATAAGTTGCATTTCTTGAAAGGGGTTGCCCATACGCTAAGCAAGGTTTACTCTATTAGAGTTTAGACGAGGATAAATATTGACTTAAAGGAACCATGATTTGAGACCAGTTGTCCTTAATAAAGCTTTCCTCAAAATACAATTATTGAGGGGAAAGAAAAGTTGCTAGATTCTTGCAATCATTTTTCTTTGAAATCTCTTAAATGAAGCACTGCTTCACATCCTAACATTCAATTTTCAATGTTCTTCGTTTTACCTAATATAGAATTTGATTCCAAAAATTAGGCATTAATTTGAGCAAATTGCTTTACAGGTCATTTTCTCCCTATATTGGACTTAACACGTAATAAGTTGACAGTCTTATAAATTGTATTAAGTGCTAACAAACTTTACCTTTGTTGGTAAAAGATATCTAGGAAATTCGCTGAAGTATACTTAACATTTTACTATACACGCGCATAAGCTTCTTTTCAGTCATTCAATGCAAAAAAATTTTGCTTCGATTCACATTGATTCTTCCAATCCTCTTGTCATTGTCACATGTAGAAAACACGGTTCTTTTCAATTTTTGCAGCACATAAGATTGCAAAATGGTTTAGATTTTCCAAGACCGTTGGTTTTCTTGACGTGAATTATATTCCCAGTACTGTCATGGAGGATTGCATTTGCAGTGAATGGTCCTCCTCCTGTATGTTTTATAGGGCGTTTGAAACACGAGTCATATCAAGATGTTTGAACAAAAAAGACTACAGTAATTCAAATAGTGTGAAATAAAATATAGCAAAAATTAGTTTCAACTAAAATTTTTTAGTTTAACCCAGTGTTTTTAAACTCTCTATTAATCATTTTATTGTATGTTTGGCAATCTTAACTTTTGTTTGAAAACTCAGTTGTAATTGATGTTTTTATTTTAAGAATTGTAACATGTGAAAGCTTTACACTGTAACAACTTTTTTTTCTTTTTACTGTAGCTGGTAAGAGCTTAATAATGTTCATAGTTGTAACTTATGCTTAGAATTGAAGTTTTAAATATATCTTTAGTTGCAACCATGACTTTTGGCTATTATAATGTAAAGCTGTCACATGCTACGACATTAAGAAAAAATAAAGCATATTATAAAACTCTCGTATGCTATAATATTTTTAACTAAAATTGGTTTAAACCATTTGGTTCACAACCCAAATTGTTTTCTTAGTGCTTGTGTTTTCCTTTTTTTCAGTTAGCTTCTGTGCAAGCTCCTTGTGGTAGCATGTATCTGTAACTTGTTAGCGTTGCACCTTGTTAGGCTCTTTAGCATGCATCTTTCCTAATGAGGTTTTTCGTTTTAGCTAAATAAGAAAAAAAAAACACACACACACACACACACACAAAAACACTTCTTTGATTCATCACTAAGTTATTTAGGAGAAAAGAATTAAGTAGGTTCTGGATCTCATCCTAACCCAAGAAGAGAAAAAGATGGAAAAGAAATATCTTAGCTTGTGTATTCATAACTACATCATTTTCTCTCTCCTCATTTTATTTATTTGTTTTTTTTTTTGAGGTAATTTCTTATCACTTTCAACACACAAAATAAATTGACGTGATTTTCTCACATTCATGAACAATTGTACGTTGTTTGACAAGTTGATCGAATCAATCGGTTCCAACTAACTACAGTATAAAGTTTTTAAAAAGCAAAAAGTTGTTATAATATAAAGCTCTTATATATTATAATTTTTAAACTAACAGTCTGTTTAATATAGCACTTGAAACAATTTTTATAGTTAAAACTATTTTTTAATATAAATTTTATAAGAGAAAATATTTTAACAAAAGAATTAAAATTGTAAAAAATAATTAAAATTACGACTGTCAAACATAGGTTAAAATTTTCACTTTCAATAGGTTTGCGCAACGAAGTATCAATGTGACTTGTAATAAGACCAGACATTTAATACCTTTGCAATCCCCTTCTTCCTTTGTAAGGCAATGCCCTTTACAGTTGACTAAGGGAACTACAGGTCGGCATTGTTCTCTCTCCTCTCTCTGTCTCTCTCTCTCTTTAATTTATTTTTTCCTCTTAACAACTGATGGATAATTCACATATCAATTAGTTTCAAACATGAAGTTGACGTGGGGTACTGCTACCTTCACGCCGTGAATCACAACTCTAAAAGTGACTTCTTGGTGTAAACGCAGCACAGCCTACAATATAATAGGGAGAAAATGTTGACAATTGATTTTTCTTCCAAGTCATAGATGGCCTTGATGACAGGTTTTGATGACAAAAAATTGCCTTCTCTGTTGGTCTAGAGATTCTGTTTTGAGTCTTTAAAAATCCTTTTGTTTGTCAGTGGGCAGTTGACCGTTTTACCCAAAACTAAGCAGCGTCACATAGACTTGTAGAGTGCTAAAGCATGCCCCCAATGTCAACAGATTTTTATTGGTGTCTTGGCTTTGGTTTTTTGTTTTGTCTCTGTTTAATATTTTATGAGTTTTTATCATTTTAGGACTTTGTGTTTATTAATATCTTTTTCTAAGAAATTACGAATACCTCAAAGTTTTTAATACAATCAAGTTAGTACCCCAAATCCCTAATTTTTGGAACTATAATATGTCCAACTTACTTGTTTATTAATAAATCACAAATTCATTTTTTTAAAAAGAATTAAAGAAAATATAAAAGAAATGAAAACAAAGAAATCTATATTTTCTAAATATCAAGGTATTGAGCTGGAATCAAAAAATTTAATCTGAAAGCCTAGTCATAAAGCTAGAAAATTTAATCAGGGGATTAATAACTACAACAGATATCAAGCAAAATGAATAATTATCAAATAAAACTATTGTCCCCTATAGGTTTTAATATCTTAACATATTGCATAATAACTTTATTTTTAGCGCCATTAAAGATGGTTTTTTACTTAATAAACACAAATAATGTGTAATCTATTCTTTGATCTCCTATCAATGACAATTTTTATTATTTTATAAAATATTGATTTCTTTTTCCCTTTCAAAATCTATCCTACAATATTCATTGATAGAGTGTTTAGGAACCAAAATTTAATATTAAAGTTTTAATTGTTACACAGTAAAATTTTCACAAACTATAAAGTAAAAAGCTTACGTGCTGTAGTACTTAATTTTTAATATCAAGTTTCAATTTGGCTCCCAAAGCACTCTATGAATCTTCATCTAAATATTAGACCAAAAAAAAAATCAATTTCTTGTATAAGTAAAGCAAGCAAAATATAATGTCATATGAAAACAAAAAAAATAAATAAATAAACATATAAGAATCACATGTAATTGATTACTTTGTTTTGTCTCAGCTATTTGTTTTTGTTTTTTTCAAGATGATGAATATTTTTTGATTTCAAAGCTATTCATTAGAATAACATATTTGAATAAAAAAAAATTTATATATGAAAACTTAGTCAAGACATATTTGATGTACTTATGATATGTACTAAAGGAATCTTTAAATATAAAAGTAATGTCAAGATCACTATAGTTAAATATGTACACACGTGAAAAAGATTAATAAATAAGAATATAAGTGAAAATAAATAAATAAAATTAACTTAATAAATAATCCAAGCTATAAATAGGGGTAGAAGATCTTTGCCAATTATCTACTAGTTGGACTTTGGATTAAAGTGACAATTTCTCATTTTTTGAGAAAAAATCAAGTTTTTTATAGGAGCAGGGCAATATATATTTTTTGTAAAAATTTATTTTAGACGTAAAAATATGAAAAAGTTGAGGAGGGCTTAGGCCCCCGGTTCTTCTCTCCACTGACTATAATCTTTTTTTTTGTTTTACCGATAGATATTGTTGTTTTAACCTTTGGATTTATTTTTCAGTGATTATGAATGTTTGTGTCCAAACTTTGCAAGACGATACAGAAACAACAACTGCAACTAGTGGCAAAAAGGAACAGCTCAATAGCTCATAGATCTTCATTTTATTAAAGGGCTCAATTCATCTTATTCGCATATTAGTCCCAAATTGTTTAGATATTTGCCACAAACACCCCAACTTGGAAATAGTGGCTCATATTATCCAAAATCCAATATTATATTATATTATATTTATTTTCTGTTGGCGAAAATTCCGAGCCAGGAGCACGAGTGGCTTAAAACACTGCCCATTGAGATCCGAGTTATACATACAATACTATTCCAACAAACGGAACCCAAATGAACAGTTGCTCTTCAATGGCGTCTCTTATCACCCCACCTGTCACTACCCCTTTTCAACACAAGGCAAGCAATTCCAAATTTCCATCAAAAACCCTTTTTTTTTCCTGGGCATTTTGTCCGTCGAAACTCCGAACTTTTGGAATTAATTTTCAGTTCTTCGTATTCTGATTCCGATTCCTTTTTTGTTTTTGTTTTTGTTTTCGTTTTTCCAGGTTCAGGCAAATCGTACTAGTCTTAGCAGCGTGTTTACGAATCCACCGTCCAAACAGCTTTACCGGACTTGTTCGAGAATCGGCAAACGTCATGGGAGTTTTTCTGTGACGAAAGCCAAGATGGTCGTTGAAGGAGATGTGATCGAGAAACAAGAAGTTGCCCTCAACGACAAAAATGGTGACTCCTCGTGTTCTTTAACCATTTCTTTTTAGCCATAATATATTGTTTTCAACTTGGGTCTTTGAAAATTTGGTATGCTCAATTCCAGAACAAGTTTAAGCCTTTATTTGAGTCACGGTTCAATTGGACTAGTCTAAAGAGTTATGTTATCACATCATGCGAAATTAATAAATTAGAACTAAAATATTGACTCATAAATTGATTGGAGAACATAATTTGGTTCGAAGATTCTGTAATGGATCACAATCATATTAAAGCTGTAAAGTATACCAATATGAACATAAAAATTTGTTGTTTTACTTGGTTTCACACTCTAGTTTCAGAACTATAGTATCTACTAAAACAATAATATTTTGTAGTACAAAGATATTATATTGATATAGTATTTTAATTCTAATAAAAAAATCTGTATTAAAAATGTTTAAATTTTATTTATATATTTTTTAATTTTATTGTGATTTTGATTAAATAATTTCATTCTTTGTTGCGAAGTGTGCAGAATCCTGTGTTGGAAGCATAGCTTATTAGCTGTTTGTCTATTTGTCAGAGAGAGAGAGAGAGAGACAATTGTGGTACAAAAGTAGAAGGCGCTAGGGAATAAAGAGCGTTGGGGCGGTTGCATGTTGGTCATGTGAAAGATTATCCCCTTTGAATTATGATCTTAAACTATTAATATTTTACTTGCTTTATTTTTTTGTGCTTATGTAATAGTGTGCTACAACAATGATGTTGCAGATTATGGGGTTGTTAGTGTCCACCACGTTGGACTCTTGTGCGAGAACCTGGAAAGGTCTCTCCACTTTTACCAGAATATTCTTGGTATGTTAAAATTTCTCATTCTTAAATGGCTTAAATTATTGCTCAATGTAAGTGTTTAACACTTTATATATACCTGTTTCTAATAATAAATCAAACTATAAAACTTTAATCTAATAATTAAAACAATAATTTCTATCGATAATGAAAAATGACAGTTTTTATTTTAAAAATTTTGTCAGAGTATTTAGGAACAAAGTTATAACACTAAAGTTTTGATTGTTATAATATAAATCTCTTAGACGTTATAATATAAAGAAAAAATATGTTGCAATATAAATATAAAGTTGTGGTGTGTTTCGTGTTCAACTTTCAATTTGGGTCTCAAGGACTTTTTATGTTATTAAACGGTATAGCATGTGGTAAAGAACTTCAGTGTTTCTGACATAGTACTGTAACTTTTGTGTTTTGTCAAAAATCAGGCCTTGAAATTAATGAAGCAAGGCCACATGACAAGCTTCCCTACAGGGGCGCGTGGTTATGGGTTGGTTCAGAGATGATTCATCTGATGGAGCTTCCAAATCCTGACCCTTTGACCGGACGACCTCAGCATGGGGGCCGTGATCGCCATACTTGCATTGCTATTCGTGATGTTTCTAAGCTGAAAGCAATCTTTGATGAAAACGGTAAACCTGAATTTTCTCATCACCTTGTTTATCAATTCTTTGCATGTGACATGTGATGAGATTAAAAGGGAGAATTATATCGTAATATTTCTATCAAATCTTCATAAAATTTTTCTGATTTATATACAATTATATTGTGATATTGTGATTTATAACTTTATCTTGCAGATTATACGAGGGCGGAATTCATCATATTTACATATAAATTAAATGAGAGATTTTACATATTATAAAGTAGGGCAAACATAGAATTTCAAGATTTTAAAAGGGGCAAACTACAAATGTTATTAACTTTCACATATAAAATTAAAAGACAAAAAATTTTAAGTGGGATGACCGCCTACCTTCATCCCTACGTGGCTCTGCCATTGCGGGAAAATACTTTTACGTACTCCATGCTGTAACATTCTTTAAGTTTTCATGAGATCCTATGACATCACATCACATAAGTCTGTTGACATAATATAGAAGCAGCACTTGTATCGAAGGCTGATATACTGTGGCACATCTTGTTTTGTGATTTTTTGTATTGCAGGTATCCCTTACACTCTTAGTAAATCAGGGAGGCCGGCAATTTTCGCTCGAGATCCAGATGCAAATGCTCTGGAGTTTACACAAGTGGATAATTGAACCCCATTTCGAACCACCAACTTTGCAATGTTAATGACGGCCGTGGTGTTCCATTTGTTGTCCTAATACGAAGAAAAAGAGCTTGTACATATAATTATACAAATATAATGGGCTACTGGTGTAGTAACTTCTCCTGCAGAATCTAGAAATGATTGAATTTTTCAATGGCAAAAAATATAAGGATGATATTAACATTTGAATGGCATGGAAATTTTGTTGTTGTTGTTGTTGTTGTTATTTTTATTATTTGACATTTTTGCTGCATGAATTTTGACCGAATTAGCAAGTTGGTCTCTGAACTTTCAATTGTGATAATTCTATCAAGAATATAATAAAATTTTGCAGACCGTCCTTGGGTTGCTGTGAAAACTTGTAAAGAAATGCAAGTGGCATGACATACTTCATTATTATCCTTTTTTTTTTCCCTTCTAAACGTGCTTATATGTCATACATGAAGGCGTCTTTATTCAAATTCTTTAGTTTGTCATTGATTTGTGAACACTTTGCAACACTTTGCCAAGTTCAAATGTTGCTAATCAAAATTAAAAATTTGAGAGCAAATGTGACTGAACAAGGACTTCTATATTTGCATATAATCTTGTTGCCATTGACCTTGTAAAACGACTAGTTTATAGTGTAGGGTAGGCGATACTACCATAAATGTTACAAAAATTTACTTTCAGATGTAGAAAACATATACAAACAAATCTAAATTTGCATTTTGCCCAGGAAACCAAACCTATAGCTACACATGATTGCCAAGCAAGTTCACCAAATGTAAAGAGACAAGAAGCTCATTCCATAAGTGCTTCTCGGTAGCAAGGCAAATAAATCTGATACAAATGGCAAATACCAAACAATTTCTTGTGAGACAACAATATCAGTAATAGACTACTCCACGACTTTTCTTCAGTTTATTGGCTTAGGCGCCTGAAAATGTCACGCGTGACCTCCAATCGTTTATGGCCGAGCGTAACATATGGTCTGGAGTTAACATAGAATGCTGAAGTCTGAGGCTTGTCACCGGTGATACATTGTGTTTCTCAAGCCACGCCTTGATTGCTCTATACTCGTAAGTAAAACCATCCGCAGCGATGTAGGGGTCGTCCATAACTTCCTGTATTAACCACAAAATGATGCATGTAGATGGCAAAATATTAGATTCAGACTCCATGTACACTATATCTATACTTTATTTTCTTTTTCTCTACTTTTTTTCTCCTTTTAAAGATACTTAATTCTGTTTCCAAGTTAAGTGGTTAATCATGTATAGCCTCTTGAGCAGTGCAAGTAGGCATCGGTAATGCTCGACACCAAAACTCACGATGCGTCCCATGTAGGGAACCCACCCCATTATGAGTTGCAGTGCCTGGCACCATTCATGCTGTTTAACTTTATTCTAAGTTTTTAACCTGGAGGATTGGACAATAATAGTGGCCTGGTGCGTGGCTGTTGTTTCTTTCTACTTTTGCGTTAGCATATGCCATATCAACTAGTCTTTTGAGAACAGGCAAAACTTCAGCCTCAAGATCTGGTCTGTCCCTGCATCTGAGTTTTGAACACTTGAGGGCAATTCGAGCTAATTCCTCCGTTTCAACAAGTGGCCAATCTGTAACTGACTTATCCAGAATATCAACAAAGGAACCGTTTCTGATAGCGTTCTCAACAGTTAAGATAAGTCCATGTGGATGTCGAGATGTCAGCAATTGGAGGATTATGACTCCAAAAGCATATACATCTGATTTTGGCCGGAGTGTACCTGTTCTTTGATACTCCGGGTCCATGTAGATGAGTGTGCCAGCAAGAATCGAGTCCCTGTATTCTGTGATGTTGTCAGGGACAACATCTGAAATGAGTTTAGCCAGACCAACATCTCCAATTTTGCTTACATAATTTCTATCTAACAAGATATTTCCTGGTTTTAGATCTCGATGAACAATAGGATCTGGCTTTGAGCAGTGTAGGAATGCAAGACCACAAGCTATTTCGAAAACTATGCGGAACCTTACGAACCAAGGAAGGTGTGACTTTCCTTTTCGGCGGAAGATATAATCCTCCAGGCTTCCATTTTCCATGTATTCATAGACGAGGCAACCACTCTCGGGACAGGCTCCAAGCAGCAGAACAATGTTTGGATGGTGTAGCTGACTTAGAACTTCAACCTGTGAAAAAAGCAAATGAGATAACATGGTCGAATTATAATTACACACATCCACACACACACGAAGAAAGATATGGTTCAAGCTTATGATGGATTATGGACGTCTAAAACAAATAAAAGAGAAAAAGAAAACAGTGAAACCAAACTATTACTAGTACTTTAAACGATGCACCTCTTTCAAGAACTCCTGTTTCTTTTCAGCAGCACTATTCTGAAGGACCTTAACAGCTACTGGAGTGTGATCAAGATTGCATTTGTAGACTTTCCCATAGCCTCCTTCACCAATCACATTTGTCTCCGAGAAGAAATTTGTTGCTGTTTCTATTTCTTTCGTCGTGTACCTCCTGTACCTTGTATCGCTTATAAAGAGTGCATCAACAAGTTTGCTTTTCTCCAAGGACTCTTCAAAGGCATTCGCTTCAGCAATTTGTCTTTCATAAGTCTCTTTCACAAGCAAAGCTCTTGCTCTCTCAACCTCCTGCACGGCTTCCAAATGCTTTGCATTCTCTTCAGCAGCAATTTTCTTTAGAATCTCCTCTCTTTCAAGGGCAGCATTCACTCTTCGAGTTTCCTCAAGGCACACGGAAGAAGCTAACTGGACCTGCAAATTGGACATCCATAAGTGATGTGCAAGACTATCCATATATTCTTGTCAAGGCCATGCAAAACTATTCATGGTCTTTTTGAGCTCATCTTTATACATACTATGCTGTTTTTTTGGAACAAATGCATCAATCCTTGTTACATGGATAAGAAATTAGACCGCTTAATATAATTCTTGCTAACCATGTAAAATTCAAAGAAATAAGGAATTACAGATTTTAACTAGATATTTGACCTCTCACCTTCTTTTGTGCATGGACCAGTTCTTCACAAGCTCTATTATACATTGTAATAGTACTTTGCAATTCTTGACGCAACTGTTCAACCTCAGCTTGTGCATCTGACTGCATAATAGTATATTTCATCAAAACCCGCACCACAAACTCTATGCCTTGCCAGTCTTCAAAGAACCAAAAATGGAAAAGAACTGTAAATATTGGCACAAGTTCTTGGCAAAAATCACCTTGTCAGTATTTAAAGAAGCCATGGAATTGCATTGTCTTAATGTATAAGTTTCAAGGCCATCTTCCAAGTCTTGATGTATGCTAGAAGTTGTAGGAGAGCCCAGCTGTGTAAATGCTTCAGAATTTTGATAACTAAGAACAGACATGGTAGATGCTCCAAAAGGTTCATTAGCTTGGGACTCCTCCGAGAGAGAATGAAACCTAGATATTTGTTCACCAAGACCATGGAGCCCTTGCCTGTGGTATCTTTGAGCAGAACTTTGATGTGTGGAGCTAGTCTCTACAAGGTGAAGGCAACAAAAAAAAATAAAAAGTTGAGGACACTAAGATGAAATAAGATAAAAGAAAAGCACTTTAAACATACCCCCAAAGGATGAAGGATTAGCTGCTTTTGTGATTACTCTCTGCTTGGACACAACATAAATATCACATGTGTTGGCACTACATCTTAAAACACTTTCTGGTACCCCTGGTCCCTTCAGTTTCCTAAAGCAATTGTGACTTGAGAATTAGCATTGCTTCAACCAAAAAATAACATATTTGACTCAAGTACTAAATTGAAAACAAAGACATTCAATTTATAAAGCTATCAACACAACAAAAAAGAAGGCCAAACCATGGTTACTCTAAAAATTACGACATTTTTACATCGATAATGAATTTGCATACATGGTAAAACTCAAAAATCACGCTACAAAATATCTTCAAAATTAACAATTAACAATACCGGTAGATGATTTTGACATAACGGGTAAATATAAATATACTTGAATTTAATGGAATGTGCAAAACACATACATTATACATTGTCAAAGCCAACAGTTTTATCGGTTAATATGGTACATAACATATGTTTGTTACCATAAGACTTTGCATCATTAAAACATTGCAGCCACATAAATGAGCAATAATGGCATCATACCTTGTCAGAAAATTTGGAGAGCATGACCCAAGAACCAAACAACTAATCCCCGACTCAGACGCATATCTTAGAAGAGCCTTGGCTGGATCGTCATCTTCTAAAATCAAAGTTTCGATCTACAAAATTTTGAAGCTCAAATCTTTTCAATTTGATACAAATAAGAATTAAAACATAGCCTAGCTTCAAAAGAGAGTCAAGCCACACCTCTTTTGTCTTGCATAGCTTCTTAAATGGGACAAAAACTTCTTCAAGCTTCTCTTTAATGTCCTGAACATACATTGCCACCATATTTTCATCTAGTTCTGCCACGGGGGTAAAATCTCCCACTAAAAAATGTAAAAGAATTAGACCCCCTAATTCTATGATACGGAGAGCAAATAAAATTGCAAAAGAAAAAAAATCAAGCAAACAAGAACACACAAATATATAGGCATTCGTGCTCAAGAATTATTTGAGTAATTCTTTGCGTAAGACAATAATTCGTGGGGGCAATAAATTAGGATCCACAACTCAGATGATAAATTCATAATTCCAATATTACAAACATCAAAACCAACTCTATAAGAGCAAATTCGTCAATTATGTTTTGCTATTTTTTATATTGGAAAGCCATTGAATGGTCAAATTGTCTCCAAAAATCAAGTTCAGGAAGGGAAAAAAAATCTTGTCCTTTTCAAACCCATGATCAAATAGCAACTGCCAAAGGAAATTTTACACCAAATATAATCATATACTCCTGGTGAATCTCCTGATATGTTAAAAACTTTGATTTTTTTTTTCCCTTTTTGAAGCAATCATCAACTAATTTCAGAAAGTGGCATCCTCATTAAAAAAAAAAAAAAACATTTTGGACTGTAATTTTCATGCAGTTGGGTTTGTCATTCTGCTCTACCAAACAGAGACGAGCTCAAATGTTGCAGAGATGGCCTAACCGTAAAACCACATCCCCTCCATTTAAAAGTGAAGTTTCTAATTTCTCACCATCAAGCTCAAAAAAAAAAAAAAAAAAAAAAGGAAAAGCTCAAGATTCGAAATTTACGGAATCTATGGCAAAAAAAGGAAAGAAAAAAAAATCTAAAAACAGAGCAAAGGAAGAGTTTAAAATTAATAAAGAAGAAAGAGGTTTTTATTTACAGGGAGTGGGGATAGACGAGATTTTGGGCATGACGTGAACCAAGACGAAGCGATCGACTCGGGGCATGAGATTTTCCACAGCCCACTTGACGGCGCGTCGACTACCGTTGCCCCCGCCGCCGCCGGGGACTCCGTGAACGCCCACTGCCACTGACGTCATCGCCGCGGGAACGTCAAAGCCGCCATCGTAGTTCATTTTGAAGCGCTTCTTACGAGTTATGGGGAAAGTACATTGAAGACTGACTTCTTCAAAACAGGTTAGTGGGCCATTGACTTGTTTGGGCTTTGTTTGATCGGGCCTTAGTAACGTTTGGTTGATTTTTTAAGAGAAATGAGATGTGATAAGTTAGTTTTAGGTTAATTAATTAGATAATTCTCACTTAATATTTTTATTAGTTTTAAACAATTTATAAGATTTTGATAGTGTTTTATGTTCTTTTATAGGTTTTGAGGAAAAAGATGTATATTGACAAAGTGTGGAGCAAAGTAGACAAAAAAAATGAGCAAAATTAAACTCTGTATGAAATAGAGCCTAGACGCCAACTTATGGGTGCCTAGGCGCTCTTATATATGAAGTTCTATATAAAAACCCGAGAGCAAAGCACCTGTCACAACCTGTCTTTTTGAGCTGTGATAAAACTCTTTCTTACTTACATTAAGGCGAAAATTTAGGATTTTTTTTTTGAAACTGAGATAAATAATTTACTAATAATAATTTTGGTAACTTTTAAAATACTTTCACACACTTATATTTGCATAATTATTCTTACTTTTACAACATTTTACTCTTTAAACATTCTATTTCAAGACATCATAAAATATACACAGCGAAAACATTCAGTAGTAAACTCCATACTCGATCTACATACATCATCCGTCCATCAACTCATCATTAATATTTATTCTGACCTTCTTATTGGAATACCTACAGCATGAAATATTTAATGAACTAACGCCTAGTAAGTCTCATAAATCCCACATGGACACTCAAATGAATGCATGATTCAATTATGTTTTCTTATAAACTTTCATTATCTTGATCATTTCTTATCTTTAACTAAGGCCTAGGTGTTCGTACCCTTGCGTAATTTCATTTAGGTCTGTGCAACACGTGACCATATTTTATCCTTTAAACTCTCCTTGATTCAGGAGTCGATACGACATTCTTCTTAATTTCTGGTGACATATTTACCAATCCATTTAATATGGTTATCATACCATGCATGAAGTGATAATCACATGTTATCCATAATACAAAAATTCGTATTCATAGCATAGTACACATAAGTACCTACTTTATATACACACAGGTATTCATCATTGTCCGTACAGGTACATTTACATAATATATTGTACATAACAATACATAACATGTTATAACACTCAGGTATTCCAATCGTATACTCATAGGTATCCATATTATATCTGTAAGTGTTCATTTCATAGCAAACACATAAGTTTACACCGTAATATTTACTCTAGTGTACATATACACATATTCTATACCTATATTTTTATACTGTAGGTGGGAAGGGTACTTACTTGTTTTTGTGTATCGCGAAATCAACTTCGGTCTCCTATCTTCTAGACTCCAAGAATACTGTTGGCCAATTACAAAACTATTAGCCAATTCCACTACATTTCGTTACAAAACATTCGTTACTTAATTAGTCGAGTTGTATAACTATACACAACCCTAAAAATCATTGGTTTTCTTATTTCTATCTAATTCTGCCATATTGTCACTTATGAAGGGCACGAATCTTTCTAATCATTTTCTTTTCTTATTTGAGACATTTTAGAGCAATTTGAGTTGTTTGGGCAAAAATGACGATTTTATCCTCTGTGGCCCTACCGACCTACCCGAGCTCGATTCATTATTTTAACAAACATAGCCACTTATTAACTCTAAAATAATGTCTTAGTGGCTCGTATTTCTTTATTTCATACTTATGTCCCTTTTTTGTAAAACTTTACGATTTCGCCCGTAAACTGAAAATTTTGATAATTTTGCCCCTCGGGCTAAAATTTTTCTCTTTGAACCAAAATTTTCTATTTTTCATAAGAAACATTTTTTCTTAAAGTACCATATCTTAAATCATTTTGAAAAATTACATTTTTGCCATTTTAACACTTTTTCACTTTTAACAAATTCTTGAAAAATAAAAAACTCACAAACGGTTGAGTTTTTCAACAAACTGTTCGCAATATTTAATAGTTTTGTCAAGATCTACAACTTTTGTGTTTTAACTTTTCTCAAAATCTCACTGTATAGGGATTTTTGACCATTTTTTAATTCTATTGAGAAAGAACTTTTTCTTTCAATTTAGTCCCTATAGCGTTTTTGTCAAAATCTATTTCAAAATTACAATTCTACCCCTGTAGAAACCATTTCATACCTTATTCAAATCATCCTCATGCTCAAACATCATTTTTGCAAAAACTAACCTTAAAATTACAAAATCTACGATTTTTTTGCAAAAACTATCATTTTGCACCATAAACCAAAATTTTACAACTTAACCATGCCATACATCACATATACATGAAATTTCATCAAATATATGCTTAAGAACTCACATGGGTTTAAAAGAATAAAAGTCAAAACAAAATTCACAAAATTTTGAAACTTTAAAATCCAAAACTCACCAAAATAACACCCTTTTGGTTTCTAACCTTCAAAATTTCTTTGAACTCCCTCCTATGCTTCCTTTTCATGCAAAAATACCATGGATTAATTTTTCCCTTCTACCCATGAAAAATCCCTTGAAAACTAGTTAAAAAGTTTGAGATTTTACCTTAAATCTTGTGAAAATCCTTGAGCTTGCTTCTAAAACTTGTTTTGGGGTTATTTTTGCAAAGTGTGAGGTTGAGAAATTTTTTTTGAAAGGTCCTTCAATGGCTGCCGAACATGGAGGAAGAAGAAAGAAAGAAATTTTTTGATAATTTTGCATTAAATGCTCACTTATCTCCTTTGGTGACTCATGGTCACCCACTTGATTACCTCTAGGTGTCCTCATGCTATTGGGCCACATTTCTAAGCTTGGTGGCTCAATCAAATTTGGTTGGGTGTCCACTTTGTGGGACCTAAAAATTTACAATGTGTAATTTTTCGTCACGTAGTATTTTTCTTATACTGTCGTGGCCAAATCAGTATACTTCCTATCCTTAGACTGTATAAAAATATTTAACTTACTTTTTGTTCACTTTTGGGGGCCAAACATGACATTTTTTGTATATGAGTTTTTACTTAGTAGTATACTGCTTCGGTCTCTTTTTTACCTTTGATTAAGGTTTAGACAACTTCTATGTCCTATTTACATTCTAATCACCCATTCGTTTATATCATAATTTTACAATTAATTGTGATATAAAATTCATGTTATGGATATTATTTACAAATTTCTGAGTAATTAAACTCATAAATCTGTATTTTTACCATATCCAGCATTGCGTCACATTTAACATAAAATTTGCAATTAATGCCGTTTATTCACACTTTATCGTAATTTTTACAAAAATTACAAATTTTTACAAAAAATCATATTTTTAAGAGTAAATTCATTAATTAAACCCAATTAAATATTAGGTTTTATTAATGAAATTTTTTAGGTCATTACAGCACCTAGGCGCTATAACTTGGGTGCTTAAGCCCCATTCTGTGAAGGAGGCTGAGCAACACTATGGCACCTAGGCGCTAGTTTGAGAAATTCTCTACAAGGCGCTATAATCCTGGCGCTTAGGCGCCGTTATGAGGCCTAGGTGCCAAAAAATCGAGCCTAGGTGCTGTTGCGATCTCAATTCAAATTTAGATGTAATTTTGTTCTAAAATTGCCATTTCAAACTCTAGCCTATAAATAGAACATTGTAGAGGGTTGGAGGACGAATTTTTTAAGAGGGAAAGAGGGAAGAACTCACTACTTTGGAGAAGAAGAACGGTGCAATTCGGATATGAAAATCATCTTTGCATCCAAACACAGTTCTTTTCCTTCATTCATCATGTTTAAGATATTATTTAGGATTGTTTTTAGTTTTATTAACAACTGATTTTCTTTTTTCTAGGGCTACGATGTAGCTAGATTATGAATGTTTAGTTTTATTTAATTTAATTCAATTCAATGTTTATTCATTGTCTTTGCTGAGTGTTTAATCTAATCTTAATGCTTGTAAAAGTTTGCACATCTTTTGCATGATTTGTGATTTAATTTGAAGCTGAGAAGCTATAATTAAATTAGACCATGATTGAATGCCATGAGAACATTATAAGATAGAGATATCTAAGAGACTTGTGTAACACTATAAATTTCTTGTTCTTAATGAATCTTGGTAAGTTTAGAGTTTTCATAGAGATGTAGGAAATTTGCTAACCGAGATAAATTATTAATGCTTGTGAAAGATTAATGACTACCTAAGAGAAATTCGTTATCGGCATAGGAGCAAACATCAGTTGATTAACTTAGATAATTTGAATAGAATTAATTTAAATGAAATCAGATGCCCTAGTCTTTTATTTTTTAGATTTTCATTTATATTTTTGTTTTGTTATTTTTCTATTTTATATGTGATTGTTCAAATAATTTTAGAGTTAACCAATTTCGGTACTTAGCTAGATTAACGCAATTCTCGTAGAAACGATACTCTACTCACTCTTTATTACTTGTCTACGATTCTATGCACTAGCAAATTTCTCACAACAATATGAAATCGTAGAGTTTTCTAATGTCAGAATGTTTTAAGGACTTCTAAAAATGCAAAAATAATAGCACATTTAAATAAATTAGTATTTTAAAGTAATAAAAAACCTCAAGCTATCTTTGATTTTCACCTCCTTTTTTTTCTTGTTTTTCTCTCTCTCTCCTCATTTCTCTCACTTTCCTTTTCTTTCTCTTCTTTTTTCTCTACGTTTGGCAACCACAACTGCCATGGCTTTCACCTCCCAACCCAGTGCTGCCAGTGGTGTCTGCATCACCGCCACGGAAGTCAAAGCATTGGGAAGAGAGACGACGACCCAACGGGGAATACTGACGAGTGCAAGGTGATTTGTCAGCAAAGTTGCAATTATGCAATGTTTTTATCATCGATGGTGACATAGTTAGGTTTGGAGCTCTTGAGGTTTTGATTCCCATGGGCTTCTAAGTTGATTGAATATGGCTATGATGGCCCATCCGCGACGGACGAGGAAAAAGACACGATGGCGGTGCGACGTTCTTTTTTTTTTTTTTTTTGCAAAATTTGATGAGGACAAGTGTCGAAGGAGCGTATAACTATCGGCATTGCAAAGACTAGCTTCGTTGGAGGACCTTGACATGGGCGGTGCATCGGTGATCGCTGCTGGAGCATGCATGGTAGTTCAAGTGTTTTTTTTTTTTTGTGTATAATCATGTCTTGTGGAAATATTGAAACTTTTATGTAAAAATTGAAATATTTAGAGCTAAATATGGTTTTTATCCATTGCCAGTGATGTTTGGTGATAGTGTCGGTAAATTCTTGTATTTTTTGGCTATCGGTGGTCCAACGAAGTCGTCAGTGAATTTTTGTATTTATTTGGTAATATATTATTACAAGGTAGTTACTGTATTTCATGACCGCCGATGGTTTGGTAACGTTGCCAGTGAATTTTTGTATTTATAGGCTAATACAATATTAACAGGTTAATACTGTATTTTTCGGTCGCTAACGGACTGGAGAAGCCGCAAATGAAATTTTATACTTACACGATAATATAGTATTATAACGTTAATACTTTATTTCCCAGCCACCAAGCAGTCCAACAAAGTCGTCGGTAAATTTTGTTATATACATAGTAATACAGTATTACCAGGTTAATATTGTATTTTTAGGTTGCAGGCAGTCTGACGAAGTCGACTATGAATTTTTATATTTACATGGTAATACAGTGTTATAAGTTTAATACTGTGTCACTAATAAAATTTTGTATTTACACAGTAATACAATATTACGAGGTAATATTGCATTTTCTGTCGGTAGTCCAACAAAGTAAGGATGTAATGACTTTACTTATATGACCGTTACTTGATTACATAATCATGAACTTAAACATATTTTAATATAAAGTACTTAAATTGTAGAATAAATTTTTTTTAACAAAATAATAATAAATTTTTTTTAGAATAATTATTCTAAACAAATAATAATTGTTTCTTAAGACTTAATTCTTTAAATCTAACCTAATAATAATCTCAAAATTTCGAAACTTGCAATTTCTTACTATATTCATGGGATGCCCGTCACTTGTGTGCATAGCGGTAACAACACTATTATGACTTATTTGATAAACGGGTTAAGGCGTGTCGTATCCTATTAACTTGCTAACGAATATGTCGTTTTGAGTACAGGTTTGTTGAGACTAATAATAAAATAGTTTGTTTTTCTTGTTGGGCTTTTCGGGATAACATTGGCACAAATTGCTACTCCAATAACCTGTTTGTTTTATGGGTTAAAATAAAAAAATTTGGATTCCAACCATGTTGTCGTATGCAAATTTGAATTTCTACATAAATTTTATGTCAAATTTATAAACCAAACGTGCATTTTTTTTTTTTTCATATAATCCTAACTGTTCTTAGAATTTGAACTTTGATTTTCCTCTTAATCTACCCTATCATACCAATTGAGCTAGCACTAGTTGGCCATAAGTATTTAATTTCTAATGCTCTTTTGACATGGAAAGTGAGTTAAAAAGAATGCAGGCAAAAAAGATATATTGTAAGAGAAAAATGATCCCAATGATCTCCTTCCAAATTATGACAAACTCTCTTCAATAGTTCAAAAAGAGAAAATTGAAGTAAAAGGGGAAAATTAATGAGCGAAATATACATCATGGTTTGACTTACGTTTACTTTTTCGCAGTGTGGTTTATAACCATGTGTTTTCTCAAAGACAAAAGCCGTCACTCTATTTTACCACTTTTGTCAAGAAACCTTCCTGCCGAGTTACTGCAAAGAAGGGTCAAACTTAAAGAATAAGAAGACATAACCACCCTTAAAAATCTTACTATTTAAATATTCCTTTCTTTTTTTAACACCAGAGAATACCTTCTTTTTTTTTTAATGAAACAAAAGGTTATTTTTTTGAGCGTTCTCCTTAGGTGAGTGATATAGAAGATTTTAGTTATATTAGTCGTTTTTATATTTAAGCTTTGTTTTGTTGTTGTCATGTTGTTATTTGACGTATGTGTCATTCATTTTAGTGAGTAATTGTTATTGATTTGTTAAAAAGCTATAAATAGCCTTATTAGCTATTGTATATGAGAAACTCGAATATTAATATTGATTAGAAAGTTTGAGTATTTTCTCTGTAATTTGAGGGTTTTCTCCTTACGGGGTTTTCTTTAGATGGATTTTGTAGTCTCCCATCCAAGCTAGGCCTCTAAAATCTATCTTCTCAATTATGCTGCATCAGCGAGTGTCTCTTGGAAGGTGGCAGCGTCATTGCCGCTAGGGGGCATCGTCAACGCATAACCATGGTGGTGGAGAGAGGCAGGGAACTTGAATGTGTTGGTTGGGTTTTTTTTTTTTTTTTTGGTGAAAATGAAATGGCTATACTTCATTGGTCACTGGATTAAATCGTCAATTGCAACTCGAGAAATACAATCAAATATCTTCCATTCAAAAACACTCAACATAATTGTGAGTTTTAGCGTACCAAGCTAATGTGTGGGCTGCACTACTTGCAGCATGCGAAATGCAACAACAAGAACCACGGCCAAGCAATATGCAACACAGGGCAACACATCAGTGTACTTGACTGTTTTTGTTGTTGGTGCCTTTGCAATTATCCATTGACTTTATGTCTCGTTTCATAACTATCATCATTTCTTTCTTTTTCTTTGCAAAGTTTTCTTGCTAAGGATTGTCATCGTTTTTGAGCTTGACGTGTTTCTTTTGTTATTCTTGTTTCTTAAATTTCCTCCTTCTTTGTAGTATCAAGGGTGCTCAACTATAACAATAACATGCTCAACTAGGTCTTTGTAATTTTTGAAATTTCGATATTTCACTTACGACGTGAGCAAGAATGTCGTTTTCCGGTTAACTCGTTTAAGTATCGTCTTCATTGTTATTTGATGTGGTTGATTTTCAACAGATTTCGCTTTTATATGCTATTATCGTTTATTCTGTTGATGTCGTTTATATAATGCCCAATGCTTACGTCTTTTTTATTTCTACTGTTTTTTTTTCCCTGCTCTGGTATTTCCACTAGTTAGAACCTCACGCTTTGCACTTTTTTTTTATGTACTTTTTTAAAGATAAGTGAATAGGAAAATATTTGAGATAAAAGCAAGAAAAATTGAATTAGAAGATATAGGGACAAAACTTGGAAATTACACTTGATAAATTCATATTTAAGAGAATGTAAAATATTATGTTTTAAGGAATTAGAAGGAAAAATACTTTGATATTAATTTGAAAATATATAAGATATTAGGGGAAAGCAACTATAAGAATACGAAAATGGAAAGGAACAAAAAATGTAGATCTAAGTTTGCAAATAAAAAAGAAAGGAGAACAAAAAACACAAAAAAATAAAATAAAATAAAATAAATGAAAGGAAAGGAGAAGCAAGTAAAAACAAACAAGAAAGAATGAAAGACAAAATCACATGTCAGCATTATATTACATTGTACATTTAGGCATTTGTATATTATGAGATATAGTAAGATCTTAAGATGTATCCTTTTTCTTTTTTGCATGGCACTTTTATTTCTTTAGATTGATAGCATTGGAATTTCTCTACGTGGAAGGCCCACAAGGACAGCATCAGAGTGTCACGAAAGATATGTAATCACATTTAATTATTTGGTGCGTAAGTGAATTTATGGAATTAATTGCAGGAAGTCAATGATCTTTGCTTTGCTCTACATGTCAAAGGAAAGAAACGAACAAGAGAGAGAGAGAGAGAGAGAGATTATAACGATCATGCATTTAAACCCATTTGAAGACACGTCTGATTCACGTAAATTCAATCATCATATATAATATATATCCACACACACACACATATATATATATATATATATCTCTGTATGTATGTCCGACAATAGTTCTTATTTTTATTTTTTTTTAAGGTGAGCCCAACGATAGTTTATAAGAAACAAGATTCCCAAATCAAAGAAAGAAAAAAGAGCCAGACAGATAGATTCCACAATCCCAAAAATATTAGCTTCATTGTGGCCCAGTGGAACGCACCCAAGTCTCAAGACACAAATTAAAATGCTCCAACCACTTGTTATTCACGTCAACAAGGCCAAATGTCTCTCTCATGGCCCTCGCCTTGGCCCTAACTGACTCACCCTCTTCCCCCGCCACGACTCGCCTAATCAACTCGGACACCGTCTCACTCGTAAATGACCCCGTTTCCTCGTCTCTCGGCACTTCCAACCGGACCCCTTTCTCATGCAACAGCCTCGAAATCAACCAGAGATCCGCACTTGCCCCGGCAAACAAGATCAATGGCTTCCCAAACCCGAGCGCCTCGATAACCGACATCCAACCACAGTGAGTCAAGAACCCGCCCACCGATTTGTGGGCCAGTATATTGAGTTGAGGGGCCCAATCCCGCCACACCAAGCCCCGGCGCGGGTTTAAAACCCAGGTGGGATTATGTCCAAACCCAATTGGCCTTCCACGAGAGGACGATTTTTTATGACCCAGATAAAGGGTAACCCGGATTTCTCTATCCCATGAGCTAACTCGTGCATCAAGTCACGAGTCAGACTCACTTCCGTACCGAATGCAGTATAAACGACCGAGTTTTCTTCCTTGCTATCCAACCACTGTTTCAGAGTTTCCCATCTTTCGTCTCCATCCATTTCATGAAGGTCTCGAGGAGAAGGCGGCAGGAACCCGATAGGAAGAACGGGTTTCGCATAGAGCTTACCCAGTAGACTCAGTGAGCCAGACTCGAACTCGGGTGAGCTTCTCAAAATCACGAAATCACATCCTTGAATCGTTTTCGCTAGGCGTTGCATGTCAGAGGCGTCCTCGGCCATGCACTTCCAATGACCCACAATTTCGAACAACTTGTAAGCGACATCGCTTTGGAAGTCGATCCATTCGGGGACGACGGTGAAGTCCTCCGGTCGCTGGCGGCTTCCACTGAGCAACTCGGAAGGCGGGCCGCAAAAGGCTAGCGAAGTAGCGATGCTTACGAAGAAGAAGACGGAGTTGACACCGAGTTGAGACGCGACTCGGAGACTTTCCAAGGGGCAGAGGAAGTCATGGATGATCCAATTAATGTCGTTGGAGTCTTTAAGGAACTGAGTTAGAGCGGGGGCGAGTTTGTCATAGGCCTTTTTGAGGAAAGGGACTTGGTGAATCGGCAACTCGGAGGTTGACTCGGTACCTTGTGGTAAGCCATCTACGTGAGGTAAAGGGAAGGAAACAAAGTGAATGAGAGGATGTTTTGGGAGACGTTGGAGGTTTTTGGGGTGGAAATGAATGAGATTTTATGACCCTTTTGAGCTAGGAACTTGGCGACCTCAAAAAATGGCTTAACATGGCCATAAGCTAGCCAAGGCAAGATTGCTATGTGAAGCTTATTACCTTTCTCCTCCATATTCTTTAATTAGAGTGAGAGAGACCAGAAAAGACAGCTTGATCTGAAACCTCACTAATTAAACTAGGTTTACTACTTAATTGTCATTCCATGGATGAGTAGTTCGACGGTAATTAATAGTTGCAGCAATATAGCTTTCTATTTATTTATAAATTATTAAATGGAATGGCCTTCCACGTGACAAATTGACGATTCCATTTCGAAAAATTATTCATAAGATGATAAAAGTTATTCAATGAGTAACTAATTGCGTTATTTGTTTATGATTTATGGTGTACATAAATAATCGACCGCACTTTATTATTAGACATTTTTATATTTTTTTTTGTATGTATTTTCTTGCAAATGCGCGGCAAATGTCTCATTAGTTTAGTTAAGAAAACGATTGCAATGTCAGGGTCAATTTATATATATATATATATATATATATATATATGTATATGAGGCCTTACCTCAGTTTTGGGGGAGGGTTTGATTTTTTTTCCTCTTCTTTCTTGGTTCCAGCGGGAAGCTGGAACCTTTGATGTAATATTTTTTTTTACAATGGTTCCAGCCGTGAGGCTGGAGCTTTAATGTTTGTTTTATTTTTTAATTTTTTTTTCTTTTGTTTAGTTAAATTTTAAAATAATATTTTGTAAAATATTTGTGAGGTATTTTAAGTGTTTAAATTTTGTAAAATAAAGTATGAGAGAGTGCTAATTGTAGAGTGGTGGATTCAGCAGACTGTCTAAAAATACCGAGTCATTTTTAAACTCTTTTTGTGTAATAATATTTTTATCATTTTAATGTTAATATTTGCTTTATTTAATTTTGTTTTTATTCTTATTATGTTTTAATTTTATTTTAGTTAGGATTGTGATGTAGCTTAAAATAAATGAGCATTTTATTTGGTTAAATTATATTTTTGTAAACCTTATTTTATGTTGAGAATTTTACACTAGGCTTAATGCTTCTAATTAGCTGATTACTAGTTAGATGACAACATAAATCATAATGAGACTAGAAGGAGACTTATGGTTTAGGAACATGTGTAGAATATCATAAATTGCATGTACGATAGATATATACTTAAATAGTTTATGTGGTCATAATAAGAATATTCATAGAACACAATAAACTTCGACATAATAAATTCACATAGAAATATAGTGCATTTATTAACCTAGGTATTTTTGGTGTAACTCAAGAAAGAGGACTGAATATAAGGAATTTGACCATCAACATAGTATGAGGCAAGCACAATAACATGTTTAATTAGATAGGATTGGATAAATTTAAGCGAAATCATAATTTCTAACAGTTTTAGAATTTTATTTCAAATTTTTGTTATAATTTATCTTCATTTGTTTTTAAATCCCATTTTAATTTAATTCTTAATTAATCAAATTCAAAGCCCCATTTTCAATAATTCAATTATTTCTAGAATTAGGATTAATTTTGATAATTAATTAAAAATTACATAATCCTTCAGTCCTTATCCTCTATACTCTTCCCTAGACTATGTCCTGTCATTCTTTACACCTCTCTTGAAATGACAGCGTAGTAAGAGCTTCAACATTTAGTCTTTGTTTGAGTCTATTAAAGTGCAAAAGTGACAATGGTTTTGTCAGGATATCTGCTCCTTGATCTATCCCAGGCACATATTGGACTCTTAGATTCTTGTTCATCACCTTTGCACGTACAAGTATAAATATAGTCCTATGCACTTCGTTCTGGAATGAAGTACCAGATTAGCTGATAATGACACTGTGCTAAGGTTGTCGCACCAAATTGTTGGAATCTGAGGTGATTTAAACCCTAATTCTCTCAATAGTGATTCTAACCAAATCATCGCTAGTGCAGCATTCGCCAGACTTCTATACTCAACTTCAATAGTTGATCTAGATATTGTTGACTACTTCTTGCAGCTCCAAGTGATCAGATTTCCTCCGAGAAAGATAAAAAAGCCTGAGGTAGATTTTCAATCGGCTGGATTTGTTGCCCAATCCGCATCAGAGAATTC